>SKCR01014003.1:0-35000 GCA_019454045.1 Zanthoxylum bungeanum | reverse complement strand
CTTGGCGTGAGAAGGTTTCGATGGGCCTTTACTGCCTAAATCTGTCAAGCATGCCAAAATTATTAATTAATTTCATTTTGTCTCTTTGTGGACCAGATTCAGTTCGTCTTTGTCTTATTGTGAGGAACAAGCTCCCCACTTCTTGAATAATGAATCTACAGTTTAATTTGCGAGATGCATTTGGGTTAGTGCAAATTTCCTATTTTTTTATTCTCTCAAGTACTCTATTTTCACCAAAGCTGTTTCCATGATATTGAACATCATGATATCCTCTAAAAGACTAAAACTATAATCACTTTCTATTTCACTGTTTAAAGATATCTCTCTCCGCACTAGGAGCAAAAGTCACAGATAAGCGGAGAGAGATATCCTAAATACTGTACATGCGTCAGCAAGGGGGAAAAAGTGTTTCCATTTTTGTTTTGAAAATCGCACCGAATTGACTGATTAAACCGATCGAACCGAGAATCGGCCATAAATCCGATCTGATAAAACATAAAAAACCAAATTTGAAAAAAAAAATTTAAATCGATAAAAATCGATGAACCAAACTAGCTCGATTCTTAATTTTTTTTTTTTTTTTATAAAACCAAAAATTAAAATTTAATATTTTTTTATAATTTTTAATTAATTAAAATCATTTATAACTATCAATTTTTTCGAAATGATTCAACTAATTAAACCAGTGACCAATTGAATGATTAAAAAAAAGATTTCGACATAAAATCAGCCTAAACCTTTAATCCTTAATTGATTTCGACACTATTGCTATAACTTTGCCACCTGTTTTCAATTTTTTCTTTTTAAAAAATAAAAATTATACTATACCCCTCTGGAATAAATTATTGTGTCCGTCACTACTTACAAAAGAATCTATCAAATAAACTAAGCTTCTACAGCATCTTTCCCCTCTAAGTTGAAATTCAAATGGAGTTGTTAAAAAAAAAAAAAAATTATGGGAAAAGCGATGATGTTAGTACGCCACTAGGCCTGATCACAGTTCAATTTCGAATCAGAATCGAAATTGAAATCGTTTGAAACTTTCGATTACATCATCGTTTATATTACATAAATATGAAATAACCACTTCATCTTTTAAAAAATATTGGAAAAATTTACAACCTTAAATAGTTTTATAAATTTGAATTTTCCTAAACATACTTTCGCATCATTTTATTTTACTTGTTTTAAGTTTTAAGTCAAAACTCAATCAATCAATCAATCCGTTAGATATTTGTAATCATTTGGCTTTATAAATTAATAGATTAGGTAATAAGTCATCGTGGGATAGATACTTTTTATACTACTTGAACGATACGTACGCTTGCGTTATACCCGTGTGACAACACCGATCAACCCCTAATTTCCGATGGCTCCGACTTTCCTGGAGCAGCCACATCCACATTAAACTTGAGAAAACCTAACGGGGGTGGTTCCCAATCTCTATTGGTCATAACCTTCATAACCCTCCTCTCAACAAAAGCCTCTTTTATCACAAGCAACCTAACATAATACCACAATATTCAATATTCTTCGAAGATCCAACCAAGTATCAAATTCCCATTCAAAAAGTTTCACTCTAAATTCAATTTTCCATTCCCAACACCCATCCCTCCATTTTCATACAATCCCCAACTGAAATATTTTTTTTTTTAACAACTAAAATAAATGACCTAGGGAAATTCATCTTCAAAGGTACATCCAGAATCCAACAATCCTCCCAAAAGTTAACCAATCTACTATTTCATAAAATAAAACCAAAATAACCTTTTACCACATAATAAAATTTAAAATTTTCTGAGATAAATCTAAAATTCCATTCAAAATAGGAGAAATTTTTCACCTTTAAAACAAAGGAATTTTCAAAAAAAAAAATTATACACTACAAGAATTATGGCTTTTAGCGTCCAACTATTTAGCGTCGAATGTGTTTTCGACGCTAAAAGTGATATTTAGCGTCGAAAATGATTTTCGACGCTATATGTCAAATATTTAGCGACGGAATAAATTTTCGACACAGAATATTAATGTTTTAGCGTCGAAAACTATTTTCGACGCTAAATATCACTTTTAGCGTCGAAAACACATTCGACGCTAAATAGTTGGACGCTAAAACATTATATTATTGCAATAATTTTTGGCGCCAAATATTACACTTTTAGCGTCGCAAAAACGTGTCGACGCCAAAAATATACTTTTAGCGTCGAACAAATATAGTCGCTAAAGGTTTATAAAGTTTCCACCGACAAACCCCTGACTCTTTCGCGTCTAAATTAAATTCGACGCTAAAAGTATAATTTTAGCGTCGAAAAAACCTTTTCGACGCTAAAAACGTACACAATTAGCGTCGATTATGTATAGTCGACGCCAAAAATAATACTTTTAGCGTCGAAAATATTTGCGACGCTGAATAGTTATATGAAATTTCCACCGACAGATCCTTGATTCTTTCGCGTCTAAATTAAATTCGACGCTAAATATCAACAATTAGCGTCGACATAACGTATTCGACGCTAAAAACTGTAACATTTAGCGTCGAATTTCCGTATTCGACGCTAAAGATAGATTAAAATGCAGAAGGTCACCAACCCTTCTCCCCCTCTGTTTTTTCTCTCATTCTCTTCATTTTCATCCTCTGAAATCTCAGAATTTCTCCTCTACATCCTCACATCTCTCCTAAAAATTTTCAATAAAATTGTAATCAATCATTTCCGATAAGGTAATTCTTGTTTCATATTTCTTTATTATTTTCAATTTTTATGATTATATATGTTGTTTATATGCTGTTTGTTAGTGATTTATGATTCATATATGTAGAGTAAGTATATTAATTAATAAAATATAATTTTTTTGTAAACTATTTAATTTATCAACCAAATATATATATTATATATATATGCTTAAATTAAGTATTACTGAATTAGTAATGTTGATTACTGTAAAATGATATCTAATGATTATATATTATATTTAGGTATTCTGCTGAAATGGATAGAAATTGGATGAGCTCTCTGGATAGATTGAGTGTTGAATATCGTAATGGAGTGTCTGAGTTTATGGAAGTCGCAAACAACACATTAATGCAGAAGGTCGTGTTCGTTGTCCATGTGCAAATTGTTTGAATAGGAAAAGGAAGCGGTTAGATGAAGTTCATAATCATTTATACATGCCAGGAATATCACCAACTTACCGTACGTGGATTTATCACGGTGAGCAGTATAATTCTCAGTCACGGTTTTATGATGTCGGTGAAGGGAGCAGTAGTTACAATCAACCTGCAAACGATGAGATCGCCGATATTTTGCATGACTTACAAGGTCCACAACTTGGTCATAGTGTTAGTGGCGACATGCCAGTGTTAAGTGGAAATGATCAAAATTATTTAGTGAACTACTTGATGAGGCAAAAAAAATTCCATTCGAAGGTGCTAGAATGTCGATCTTGAATTTCGTTGTGAAATTATTACACATTAAAGTGATCAACAGAATGACCAACAAAAGTATCGATATGATGTTAGAGTTACTGGCCCAAATGTTACCGGTTGGAAGCGAATTGCCTAAGTCGTACTACGAGGCAAAGAAAATATTGCGTGATCTGGGAATGGGGTATGAATCCATTCATGCTTGTAAGTTTGATTGTGTATTATTTCGTGCCGAGTATGAATCACTTGAACATTGTCCGATATGTGGTGAAAGTCGGTACAAAGTCCGTGGTATGGGGAAGAAAGTGCCTCAAAAGATATTGCGATATTTCCCTTTAATGCCCAGGCTGCAGAGATTGTTCATGTCACGACACACAGCGACTGATATGATGTGGCATCGTGAAAAGAGGATCGGTGCGGAGGGCATACTTAGACATCCTGCGGACGGAACCGAATGGAAGGAATTTGATGACATGTACCCTCGTTTCGCAGAGGACCCCCGTAATGTCAAGTTAGGTATTGCCTCTGATGCTTGATGATGATGAATGTTGATGATGATGAATGATGATGATTATTGTTGATGATGAATGATGATGATTATTGTTGATGATGCTTGTTGATGATGAATGATGATGATTATTGTTTATGATGATGCTTGTTGTTGATGGTTGTTGATGACAATGATTGTTGTTGATGATTGTTGATGATTTTGTTGATGATTATTGTTGATGGTTGATGATGATTTTGTCGAAATTAGAGGGACGAATATGATATTGAATGAAGGATGATGATCGACGAATTAAAGGGACGGGGACGGCAGAATTCTGGGCAGAACAGGCAGCCCCCGATGGTTTTCCGTTTAACTTCGTCGTCCATTTAGTACAGTATGTGTTTTGGAATTCGAAACTTCGTATAGTATAGTATGTGTTTTGGAATGTTTGTATGTGTTTTGGAATTCGAAAGTTCATATAGTATATATAGTATGTGTTTTGGAATGTTTGTATGTGTTTTGGAATTCGAAAGTTCATATAGTATATATAGTATGTGTTTTTGAATGTTTGTATGTGTTTTGGAATTCGAAAGTTACGAAAGTGAGCATTCGATGTGATAAGCGCTTTTGTTAAGTTGTATTGACTTGTATGGATATGTATGTATATGTATAAGAACTTTGGAATTTGATGACGCTAATGCGACGGGTTTTGCAGATGGCACCGGGCAATCGCAAACGGGCTACCGCGACTCCATCTACATCAACAAGGGCAACTGGCCCTGGTGATTTCTCTGCTAGCACAGGTGAGTCCAGTACAGTGAAGGGTCGAGGACGCACCCGTGGCCTGGGGTTGGCTAAGTACGTTAAGGCTCACGGCCGTATTCGAATACAGATATCAGAGGATGGACACACTCAAGTCGGACAACATAATTCAGCGTTTAATACAGCCATAGGAGCTACAGCTCGATATGAAGCTCCCCAAAACTACGTATCTTGGAGAAAGATACCGTGGGAGACAAAAATGAACCAGCTATTCCCTTCGCTACTTGTAAGTTTTCGATATTGTTTGTTATTTAACATTTTTATTTGATACTTATTTTTACTCGAATTTTCATGTAGGAATGGTTCGAGTTCGATCTGACCCAAGTGAATGTCCAACAATATATTGACTACCACATGAGGAAAAGTTATAAAGATTATAGAACAAAAGTCCTGAAACCAATATTTGACGAACATGGACCTTCAAATGCTCCACAACACAAGCCTGATTTTATAGAGGAACAAGATTGGACATTCTTATGTGAGCTTTGGTCTAGCAAAAAACACGAGGTAAATTTTGAAATAAACAGAAATTTATAATTGTCTTTGTTTTCGGTACTTACAGTGTTGGTGAATACAGGATAAATGTCACGCAAATGCGGAAAATCGAAGTCACTTGCGTTTTAACCACCGTGCAGGTTCGAAGCCATTTATCCAACATCGTGCCGAACATTCTGAGGTAAATATATCCTAACGTAAAATTTAACAGTTAATTGTTTTTACTATCTGGAATAATATTGAATTTATTTTATGTTTATAACAGAGTAACACAGGTGAGGTGCAATCATTTCCAGATTTTTTCCGTGTGACGCATTACAATGACAAGAAGAAATGGATAAATGAAGAAGCCGAACGCTGCTATGTAAGTTTCAGTTTTTAAAATAAAATAATTAATATTATATATGTTAAATTTTTTTCTCAAATTCTAATATTAACTTATTTTTTGAAACAGAACGAAATGACGGAACTCCAACATCAAACTCAGGAGACAGGGACCGACCCCATACCAGATGAGCAGCTGTCGCAAATGGTTTTCAAGAATCAGACAGCTTACAACGTTGGTCTTGGCACTCGTAAGAAGCCAACGTCATATGCACGCAATAATGGTAATTCGGACAATGTCTCTCTTCGAGACGAGTTAGTCACCACCAAAGACGAGCTGCAGCAGACTAAGGAGAAGCTACAACAGGTCACGGTGGACCACGAGAAGAAGATGATGGACCACGAGAAGAAGATGGAGCAGTTGGAACAGCAACTGCTGGCTTTCCGTCAGATGTTCGAGGCCTCAATGAGTCATGGTGCATCGGGCTCGAGCGTCCCCCCATCACAGTAGTAATTAATTTTATATTTAGTTTTGTATAAACATTTTGAACAAATAGATTTAATATAATATTTCTTTTTTCTAAAACAAATTTCAATATAATATTTCGTCATTAATTACATTTTTTTTCAACTAAATTAAATATTTTAGACCAAAAAATAAGTAAATTACTAATTTTTTAAAAAAATAAATTATTTACTTTTAGCGTCGAATATTTCGACGCTAATAGTATACAAAATGGCCGCTGTAAGCGTACATATATTTCTTTTTAAATATATGTTAGCGTCGACTAGTTTCAACGCTAAAGGTGACTTTTAGCGTCGACAAATATCGACGCTAATAGTAAAAAACATGGTCGCTATAAGCTTACATATAATACTTTTTTAATATACTTTAGCGTCGAAACCTTTCGACGCTAAAAGTTTGAATTTTTGCGTCGATATATTTCGTCGCCAAATATACAATATAGCGTCGAAAATTTTACTTTAGCGTCGAAATCAATTGGACGCAGAATACTGTTTTTTAGCGTCGCATTTAATTATTTCGACGCTAAAAGTGGTTTTCGTCGACATTTTATCGTCCATTTTTTGCGTCTAATTTTTTCGACGCTAAATATAATTTGCGTCGAAATTGTCACTTATGGCGTCGAAACAATTCGACGCTAAATGGTCTAATTCTTGTAGTGATACTTTATACATATCACTTTTCTCCATAACGTTCCAGTTTCATTCCCAAATCTCCAAGCCCATTTTATCAATAGCATTCCGTTTTGAACTACAATTCCATTCACCCGAAACCCCATTGTCTTTTTTCAAACACCCAAGCAACTAAATGAATCTTTCTTTTTCCTTATCCACCTTCCCAATAAAACTTCCTTTGACACTTCTGAATCTTCTTTATAATTTTTGTAGGAACCTTAAAAATAGATAAATAGTAATTCAAAATGATGGCAATAATTAACTTAATCAACACCAATCTTTTTACTTTAGATAAAAATCTTTTCTTCCAACTAGCCAACTTCGACTCCACTTTCCTAATAACAGGATCCCAAAATTTCAAATTGATCGGTCTAGCACCCAAAGACAAACCCAAATACTCAGTAGGAAACTCTCCCTCCTTACATTTAATTATCTCAACCCACAAAATTCATTCCTTTCTTGCACTCCCAATGATATTATGCAATTTTTAGAAAAGTTTATTGATAATCCAGAAATTAGCTCCAATAATCTCAAAATTCTTTTTAAGTTCATCAACTCCTCCCTATTTGGCTTACAAAACACCAATGTATCAACTGCAAATTGAAGATGAGATACAGATAATTCAGGATTTTTGATGAGTGGTATTTATATCAATATTTTCTCACTCATTTGACCAAATGTTTTGTATTGTTTCTCGAGAGTTATGAACGTTTTGATGGGTTTTGTTGTTATTTTGCAGATAAATAAAGTTTGGACAGCACTGGAGGCAATTTGGGGCAAAACCGGACAAAAATGCGTCAGCAGAGATATTTTGGTCTTGTTCGCGCCGCGACGCCCGGACATTCAGCGTCGCGACGCCCCGTGTGCGCTGAATCTGCTAACGTACTCCGGGTCAACGGGTAAAAGTATATTGAGAAGTTTGACTTTGCTAACATGCGTCGTGCCACGTGTCACCATCACAGCCGATCTGCTAACGTGCGCCGTGCCACGTGTCATCATCCTACGGTGCCGACACTCACAATTGCCACGGGTACCACGTGTCATCCTATGTCAGCGCCACGTCAGCAGGTCAACCGAGTCAATATGCCACGTCAGCATCAGCCAATCACAGCGTGACACGTGTCGAAATCTTATGGTGCCGACAATTGATCTCAGCCGCCTTGCCACATCAGTGCCACGTCATCAATGACGTCAGCATAATAATTGAGTCTTAGCCGCCTCGCCACGTGTCGCCTTATCCTCTTATCCGAATCGCCATGTGTCAAGCAGAGAATGGGCCACGTTTCACTGTTCCAGTGTCGCGACGCTGGAGTCTTCAGCGTCGCGACGCCCAACCCTTATATGCGCCTATAAATTCAGCTCGAAATTTCAGAATTCGACACACCTCTCTCTCTCTTGAATTCTCTCTAAAGAGAGAGTTTATCTCTCTAGATTTTTTAGTTTTTTTTAGTTTTTAATTTTTAGTTTTGTAAATAATTTTAATTATGTTTTGTAATAATAGTAATTTAATTTTTACTTTTTACTTTTTACAGTTTTTATTATTCACTATGATGAGGTAACTTCCCCAGCTGGGGTGAAAGGTAATTCTTTTATTGTTACTATTTAGATTAATCTCCCTTAAAAATAATATATTAACTATTTAAAATATTGACTTAAAAAGGATACCGCTATACTGGTCGGTTGGTAATTTAATTTTAATCTGGTTTAAACCTGACTAATCAAGAATACCGCCAGATTGGTCGGTTGGTAAATTTAATTTTGGTTCCGCTTTAATGGCTGGTTGGACTTAATTTGACTTAATCAGGATACCGCCAGATTAGTCGGTTGGTAATATTATCACAAGTTTATATATTATTTTATGGGAGATATCTAAATTAGTAATAGTAAAAGTAATTCCTTTTACCTTAGCATTTTATTTTATTTTACTTTTCAGCTTTTACTTTATGTCTTTTACTTTTATGTTTTTACTAGCCCTAGTTATGTGTTAGTTATCTGGGGTTGTGATGACTTTTAATATCACCGGTTTATAAGGGATTATTTTATAGTTTGGGTAATTTAAAAGTTTACTTATTAAGTCTTAAGCTTAATGCTTCTTGTTGTCTGATCACCAATAAGATTGATGAGGTAAATCTAAAATGAACTAGACATAGGGATTTTAGGTTTCAGCCTTAGACTTAATAGCCCACGATCTTCCTTGAGGATAGATAACCCTTTAATAGATTTACTTACAGGATAGGAATATACCTGTCGGGCGGGGGTAGCCATAATTGGAACTTAATCTTAATGAACCCAGATAATTTGGTTGACATAGACATATGGTTCAATTGGGTTAAACTAGGTATTTGTAGTTGACCATCAAAAGAGGCTTTTACATAATTTAGTGTTCCAGGTTAGTAAACCGATTTATTACTCAAACATAAAATAATCATTTCATCTTTTAAATGATATTAGAATGATTCACAACCCTAAATCTTTGTGTCTTTTATTTTCCTTAGTATTTTCTTTTATCTTCTTAATTATTTATTTAGCAAATCTACAATCAACCAAATCAATCAAGCAATCAATTCCATTCTCCCTTTAATTAGATATTTGTAAATAAATAGATTCAATAATTAATAACAATAGTAGGAATTAAGTCCTCGTGGGATCGATATTTTTATACTACTTGAACGATACGTGCGCTTGCGTTATACGTGTGTTTACGCCGGTCAAGTTTTTGGAGCCATTGCCGGGGACTTATATTTCTTGAGTTGTTAATTTTGAAGCTATCTAATTTACTTGTATCTAATTTTCTTTATTTTTATCTGTAATTTTATTTCTTTCTTCTGTTCTCAGGTGATTGAACAAATGGAACACTATTGGGAGATTGAGAGATCACGAGCTTTACTAAAAGATACACCCCACATTTGGGAGCAACAGTCCGGTTTTCTGAGGCCTGTTGTCCAGCCCAATGATTATCACTGGATGCCAGAACCAAGCAGTACTACATTTGCTCATCAGAATGTAATGGAGAGATGTGACATATGTAATGGTAACCACCCAAGAGATTATTGCGAGTACAATTACAATCCAGGGTGGCAGAGCTATCAAAATCATTCATGGTACGAAGAACCATCACATTTTCCATCTTATCCATCATATTCCTTTGATCTTCATCAACAACCAGAACCATCAAAAAAAGATCAGTTGCTAAACATGCTCAAAGATGTGCTCAAGAAACGAGAAGAAAATATGGATATAATGCTTGAAACATTCCAGAATCAACTCGAAAGTATTCAGAGTCAAACATAATCCATACAGAGAATGACATATCAGATCAGACAATTAATAGAAAACCAGAACTACATACCTCAAGAACCAGTTTCAGATGACACTGATGAAGCCTTCGAATACCAATCAGTTCACAATGACACTTCAACATAGGAGGAGGCTGAGCAAAATCAACAACCAGAGGTATCAGTTCAAGAGCCCGAACCGGCAATGTCTCGATTTGATTTTTATTATTCAGATTCTGACGAGGATGAAGCTGAACTATTTGTACCAACTTCACCAACAAAGGAGGATGAAACTTTTCAGCCTCAAAATGAAGATCTTGGAGAATGCTTTGCACAAATGTTTGAAGAAGATCTACTTGAGCCAATCATTTCACTCAGATCAGAGGATAAAGACCTAATGTCAGGCACATCTTTTCATCCTCAGGTGGAGCAAGAAGCAGAGCAAATGAAGGAGCAACTGTCAGACCAAATTGAAAATCCAGAGCATTCAGAAGAAACATCGTTGTTTTGGGGAGTACAAATCAAAGATATCACCCAGAAGCTTGACATAATGGAACTTCCATTCCAAGTCAAGCACCATACGAGACCTCCTGATTTTATTTCTTTCTTTTCAGGAACCACTGCAACAACGATTAAAAAGGTGGCACAAGCACTGAATGAGACAAAATTCTTTTTGCCACTTTACTGTTGGAAGAGACCCTTCAAAAGCAACGATCACGGGATTGTCTTTAATCGGACATCCAAAACGACGTTGAAACCTCATTGACAGATAGATTTTAGTCACGTCTGGCTGAAGACGAAAAATTTAGCGCTAGCAGGGAGGCAACCCATGCAATTTGTTGTAATTTGTTTTTCATATTTTGTGTGAACTTTTTAATTTTGTGTGTTAGTTTTGCAGGAAAAATAAAAACAAAATTTTTCAGAACAAAGCAGGCCAATGCAAGCGGGATTTTCAAAATAAAAATTTGACAAAATCACGAAGATACAAAGTTGATCAAGGAGACGGCCAAGTAAGGAGACATCTCTTGAGACGCATCCCTATGGATCTATCAGTCGCAAGACATGGTTTTGCCAAAAAAAAAATCCCTCGTCAAAACCCTAACCCTAAAGAACCGAGCGTCGCGACGCTAGGAAATTTTCAGCGTCGCGACTCTGACTCGAAGACAGAACATAAGTAGAGGTGTCGCAGATCTCATTTTTACTTATTCTTATTCCTCAAACACCACCAAGACGCACCACGCACAAGCCGAGAACAGAACCCATTTCCCTTACAGATCTCACCATTCTCTCTCAACCGCAACCACTCACCAAAGAGCCAAACCCATCATCATCTTCTTCTTCGAAATCAATCATCATCACCGAACTACCAAGGCCGAGACAACTCAAAACCAGCCACAGCAACCCAATCGCCGAGCCCACCAGAACTGAACCAGTCACCTTTGCCGTGACCGAGACCTTCCTTCGCCGAGTCAAAACCGAGCCATCATCAAAACCGAGAAGCCGTGAACCACCACCGAGCCACCAACGAACCAAGCCGAGATTCACCAAGCCGAGATCCACCAAGACTACCACTGTCTCGCCTGAACCGCACCACCATCGTGAAACCACCAAGAGCCACCTTTGATGAACCCTTACCAAAACCGAGCCTCACCGGAGCTACCACTGCCAACCACAGATCTGCCGAAACCACCACTGCCGATACACCCACGTCCAAGAACCAACCCACAACCAAAACCGAGAAACAGCAATTCAACCCAGGTCCAAACCAATCCGTATACTCCATTACCAAATCTGGAATTGACGGTAAACTTGATAAAAAAAATATTTGATTTGGTAAAATTGATTTGGTAGATTGAAAATTTGGATGATTGGTTAAATGATTTGAGTGGAAGTGTTGATTAAATATTTGATTCGTAGTCGTGGGGGCGAAGAATTGAATTGGGGTGTTTGTGGCATTTGATAGATTTAGGTTGTGTTGGATAATAAAAAATTCAGGGGAGACTCTGCCGGATTTTTCTGAAAAATACCGAAGTTGGGCATTGTGTATTGATAATTTTTTAGGGTGAATTTTGGGGAAATTTTGAGTTTTTAGAGGTGATTCTGCCAAATTTTTTAATGAAAAATGGTCAAATAGCAATCGTGGTAAGAATCGTAATTTGGACATAAATCTTAATCGGTAAATTTTCCTGTAAAATTTCAGTTAACCAGGTACGACCTTCTAACTCTCCTTTTACTGTTTAAGACATTGGGGACAATGTCTCATTTAGGTTTGGGGGAGAGAATTAGTTGATTAGTACCTTGTTTTTAGTTTGTGTGTTATTTTTATTTTTAGTCCAAAATTTTTCGAAAAATACAAAAAAATTAAAAAATTTTCAAAAAATTACAAAAATATTTTGCATTTTTGTGTTTTTATTTTGACTAAAAAAGTGAAATTGGTAAGAGATAGCCGAGTAAGGAATTTCTACTTCTGAGACGTATCTCGAACCTATTTTGAAACAAGTTAATTTTTGTTTATTTCCTTTTGAATTATTTAATTTGTGAATTCTCCATAAAACTGATTAAAATGAATCTTCTTATGCTCAGTTGGCAGGTATTATCAACATACATGGTAACATACGGTCGTGAGCTAAAATTTAAAAGTTTGTAATATTCTGTGCTCTAGTTTAATTGGAGGAAGCATCTCAAAAAGTGATGGAGTAAAAAAAAAATCAGAGATCTGAGTTATTAAGTCTGTAAGGGTGTATTAACACCTAGTGCCCTAAAACCAACTGGTTTGGGAGTCACTGGCCCAAAGCTCGCTACATGGATCAAAGATGCTGCAAAATATATATATCTGAAGTCTGAGTAATTAAGTCCGTAGGGGTGCTTTAACACCTGGTGCCCTAAAGCCAACTGGTTTGGGAGCCATCGACCTAAAGCTCGCTACATAGATGGAAGGTATTGTATATAAATAAAAAATAGAGAAAAATCAAAGAAAAAATCAGAAAAATCAGAAAACTTATTCCATTGCTACAAAAGGTGTGAAATCTGATAGAACTTTAGGACCAAAATATTACTCTCTTATCAACTTCACTTATGACTGTTGTGGGCAAAAATGAGTTGTTTAATATTTTGTTGGCTGTGTATATGAAGAATGGTAAAAATAATCGGAGAATTTACTTATTCAGTAATTTAGAAAGAAACAAAACAACTTGTAACTTGGAGTATAAGTTTCACATGATTAGTCACTAACTTCTTTATTCTCTTTTCGCTTGTCTTTTTGCTTTTGTGTGCATTAATTTTACTACATTTTTACTTTTGTAAAATGTTTGTGGGTATCATTGTTGTAAACCCTCACGAGACTACAACTCGTCCACTAGGGACACCTAGAAGTTTAAAGGCTTGTTGCATATGTTAAATGCAACCGTGATCCCTACGAAAGTGGCTTAAGTTAATTTTATTTTCATGTTATTTTATTTTCTGTTTTTCTCGAGGACTACCAAAATGTTAGGTTTGGGGGTGTGATGAGTGGTATTTATATCACTATTTCTCACTCATTTGACCAAATGTTTTGTATTGTTTCTCGAGAGTTATGAACGTTTTGATGGGTTTTGTTGTTATTTTGCAGATAAATAAAGTTTGGACAGCACTGGAGGCAATTTGGGGCAAAACCGGACAAAAATGCGTCAGCAAGGATATTTTGGTCTTTTTCGCGTCGCGTCGCCCGGACATTCAGCGTCGCGACGCACCGTGTGCGCTGAATCTGCTAACGTGCGCCGGGTCAACGGGTCAAAGTATATTGAGAAGTTTGACTTTGCTAACATGCGTCGTGCCACGTGTCACCATCACAGCCGATCTGCTAACGTGCGCCGTGCCACGTGTCATCATCCTACGGTGCCGACACTCACAATTGCCACGGGTGCCATGTGTCATCCTATGTCAGCGCCACGTCAGCAGGTCAACCGAGTCAATATGCCACGTCAGCATCAGCCAATCACAGTGTGACACGTATCGAAATCTTATGGTGCCGACAATTGATCTCAGCCGCCTTGCCACGTCAGTGCCACGTCATCAATGACGTCAGCATAATAATTGAGTCTTAGCCGTCTCGCCACGTGTCGCCTTATCCTCTTATCCGAATCGCCACGTGTCAAGCAGAGAATGGGCCACATTTCACTG
This sequence comes from Zanthoxylum bungeanum, assembly GCA_019454045.1. Classification (NCBI taxonomy): domain Eukaryota; kingdom Viridiplantae; phylum Streptophyta; class Magnoliopsida; order Sapindales; family Rutaceae; genus Zanthoxylum; species Zanthoxylum bungeanum. Next base: position 20,818 of record SKCR01014003.1, on the reverse strand, counting down.
TTCCAGTGTCGCGACGCTGGAGCCTTCAGCGTCGCGACGCCCAACCCTTATCTGCGCCTATAAATTCAGCTCGAAATTTCAGGATAGGAATATACCTAGCACTCGTACTATTTTGATGGAAACTTTCTCACACAAAGAAAACACTTTTATTAAACTCACAACTTAAATATTACAACTTAAGAAGCTTTCCCACTCTCACTCTCACTCTCAAACTTTCTTTTAGAAGCTTTGCTTCTTATTTTTCTTTCTTCCTGTATGCTTAAACACCCAAATGGATGGGCTATTTATAGTAGTAGGAAATCAATACAAACCACACAAATTAAAATTTAATACAAACCACACACTAAAAGATATCTTTGCTTAATCATTCATTGCCTAGAAGATTATACTTTCAACAACACCAATTAGGGGCTAAAATTGAGAAGTGATCTATAAGTTTGGCCAGGTTGCCAACCAGCCGGAATGACACCGTTAGCTACAAGAGACTTGCGAGATTCTGCTGCCGTCAAACGGAGTGAAAACGGAGCACGTAAAGTGGATCCTGCGTTAAGTTTCCAAACAGCACCCCATGATTGTTGCATGGGAAGCCATGAGTCTGATTCTAGAGCCTGTTTAAGGTCAACTGAAGCAAGGTCACCATCACCATCTTCATATTCAATTAGGGTTGCAAAATAGCTAGGGTTTGAGCCTGAGTCTACGTGAAATGATATCGTCCTGCCAGGGTAGTGGCACTCAACTCTGCGAATTAAAGCCAATTGATGATCATCATCAAACATTTGAAAGTTATCCTAAATTTTCAGCAACGTATTTACTTAAATGAAGAATAAAAAGACTCATATTATACACTTAAAATTAAAAAGGAAATTATATAGTTTCCACCCTAAAATAACAAAACCCGGAAATTATTATAAGGAAGGTTCCAAAGTTATATATTTTGTAAATTTGGGTGTGAAAATTGAAATTATATAATTTTACATCATTGGACAGAAAATTGATAATTCAAAAATGTTATAATAATCTCGGACTTTTGTTATCTTTAAAATGAAAAATATATAATTTTCTAAATTAAAATTTTATTAGATTCAAACTCGACCAAATTATTTCTGGACTCAACTAGTAGTCTCCTATTTCGACTCCCCAAAATCACTCTTTTGAAATTTCAAGTACTAATTAATTAAGCACTCGAAATACGTACCTTCTGTGTTGAATCTGTAAGACTCCATCATTGCGGAGTTGATCAGCCATGCCAGAAATTGCCATGGCTCCAAATGCAGAGCCACTTAAATCGAAATGAACTGATTCTGAAACATAAGGACCCCCATTACATTCATCAGTAATGACCACTCTCACTGGATGCCTCGAGCATGCTGAGTTCTTCGTGCATTTTACCTGAAATAGATTTAATTAATTACTAATATTACTTAATTTGATGATGAGTCTTTGGTGTAACAATAAAATTATTTTATTGTGTCATAAGTTCAAATAGCGAAAATAATATTTTTGTAAAAAGAAATTAATAAGAGTAAGACTGCATAGCAGCGATCGTTTTTCTAATATTACTTAATTTAATCAGTCATAACAATGCATAATTAAACACATAATGAAATAAAACCTGATAACAAGTTCCGCATCCTTTGCCAGATTTGTACAAAGAAGGGCCTCCAGCAGAAACCAGTGCAGAGAATGGGGCTTGATCCACTGCCCCGCCATAGCCACAAGCTCCACCTTCGCACAACAAAAAAACTCAAAAACTGTTCAAATAAAATGACTTAATTTGAAAATCTTCATTATATATACACATACCATCGTTTCCTGCACCAGTAGGGCTACCAAACCATGTTGCCACAGCTGGGGACCAATTAGATTTTGCCATTGAGTTGTTAAGTAGCTTGGGATTGAAACACCAACATGAGTCCAGTAGAAGAGGAAACAAGAATACAAGAGTGATAATCAAGATAGAAAATGGATGTTTAAGAACAAGAGCCATAATGATCACTATATAGATTGTTGCCACTTGTAGTTAGTCGATGGATTAGAGTTATGGCTTTATTGGTATTTATAGAATGAATTAGGATATAGTACTCGAGTAATTTTTTGTTACTATTGTTTTATGGATGTCTTGATACCATCAACTAATAAATATATATAATGTAGACGTGTATTAAATATAATTACTATTTATTTAATTATAAAATAGATATATTCATATTAAATCAGTTTTTATTTTTATTCATTTAAAAATAGAGTCGGCATGTTATTTAGAACAAATCTTTCAAGTAATATTCGCATGGGTATGGAGTAATTGTCCCCAATGGGTGTGGTTTGGTGTGGGTGTGGTTTGGTGTTAGGATCCCACTTTGAGGTCTTGAGTTCGAATCCAAGGAGTGCGAATCTTCTAAGAGTCTGGGACAGCCGAAGTTTTACCAGCTCCGCTTAAGTCCGAAATGGGTGGTTCGGCGGTGGATTTCCAACGATTTAAAAAAATAGTATGGAGCAATTGATTCATGTGGCATTCTGTTCTCAACTTGTGAATTTTATAATAATAATAATAATAGTAATGGTAAATAATAATAATAATAATAATAATAATAATAGTGAATAGTTATAAAAATTGTAATTATTGTAATTGTAATAGTAATAGTAATAATAATAGTAATTATAATAATAGTAATAATGATAGTAGTAATGACAATAATAATAGTGGTTGTAGTTATAGTAATAATAATAATAGTTGTAGTTATAGTAGTAGTAGTAATTATATATATATATATATATATATATATATATATATATATATATTAAACATTTAAACAAAAAATAAAAGTAGCTTGAGATTGAAATGTTAAAGAACAATTAGCGAATGTAATAAGTTTTATTGAAACAGAAACTTATAAACAAAAAATACAAACTTACAAACCAAAAACAGAATCTTTCAATGCAAGTAACTAAAACAAAAGCAACACACTGACTTGTATAGATTGAGACTAGCATATAATGCTATGTCTTATAGTATAAATTCGCCTATACCCGTGTGTTTTTAGTTCAATGGACGTCTGCCACCAGGATTCAACAATCTGAAAATCGAAGTTTCTGCACTGAAGATTCGATTTTCAAATTGTTGAATTCTGATGGCAGACGTCCATTGAACTAAAAACACACGAGTAAAGGCGAATTTATACTATAAGACATATTCGATTTTCAAATTTATGAAATAATAATAATAATATTTACGGGAAACACCCTCATAACAACCTGTTTAACTGCTTCTTCTTCTTCGCGTGAGAAGGTTTCGATGGGCCTTTACTTCCTAAATATCTCAAGCATGCCACAATTATTAATTAATGTGCTTATCATTTTGTCTCTTTGTGGACCAGATTCAGTTCGTCTTTGTCTTCACTCATGAGCAAAAGATTGTGAGGAACAAGATCCCCACTTCTTGAATAATGAATATACAGTTTAATTTGCGAGATGCATTTGGGTTAGTGCAAATTTCCTATTTTTTTATTCTCTCAAGTACTCTATTTTCACCAAAGCTGTTTCCATGATATTGAACATCATGATATCCTTTGAAACTATAATCACTTTATGTTTCACGAAAGCTGTTTCCGAAGATTTTATATGTTCCAATTAAATATGAATCGAATGGTTTGACGGCGGAGTTTCCAATATTTTCAAAAAAAAAAAAAATTGAAAATACGAGGTTATCCAAAGTTCTGACCCTATGCGGAAATAATCACAATTAATTAAGACAAGTCCTAATTAATGTGTTTATGAGAAATCAACTACCAACCACAATATCCAACAACAATAAATTCCACAATATTAATTTAATACGAAATATAAATTGCGGAAAGGTAAATCAATCACACAAAATCAACACAATAATTTTGGTGACGAAGTGGTGACAAACTTACAGCTACCAGCCCAATCCACTATATAGAGATAAACTTACAGCGATGGTCAAGACCTATGGTGACAACTTCACCGACTCAAGTACCTCAATACTGAAAGAACTCAAGGCAACTCCTTAAGTCCACGACCTACGGTTTTCTTCAGAACCTCTGAACTCTCTGAGTAGATTGTATCACTTCGAACGCCGGAACTCCGACTACCAAACTTCCTCATAAAGAACTCTTAAGGATTAGAGAATTTGTGTTAAGTTGTGTTGATGGTTTATCAAAGAATGGATTTCATCATTAACAAAGAAGACATGAGATTCAAAGAGTCTTCATGGTGAAATCAAAGAGAGTTGAAAGCTTTGAGAGATTTGGCTCAAGGGAAAAATGTTTCAGCTCTTTCAACTACCGGGGAATGGCGGCTAAGTGTTATATTTATAGGTAGGGTGAAAAGCTATGGTTTTGCAGGCCAAAAACGCGTTCAGATCGCAGTCTCGTTCGAACGCTTACTAGAACGCTACACGAACGCGCCCTTTCTGTGAAGACTCGTCCGAACGCCAATCGAACGCACAATGAACGTGAGCTCTCTGGAATGCTCCCGTTCGAACCCCACAAGAACATACCTCGAACGTTTGCTCTCTGGAATGCGCCCGTTCGAACCCAATAGAGAACGAGACACTAACGCCAACCGTTCGAACACTGCAACGAACGCACCACGAACGTATGTCTGATGCACAACAGCTGGAAACCAGTCCAATTGCACAAAGATCTTCACGACAGATTACAACTCAATTGAACTTGTTTTGTCACGGACACATGCCAATAAAAAAGGTGCTAACAATCTCCCCCTTTGGCATTCCGTGACAAAACACTACCTAATACAAAGACTACGATAATAGACCCAACAAAGCAAATAGTCAACTGTCAACCATCAAAACAGTGACTTATTACAAATAGACTCGATCTAACACCTAACAAGTAGTCTTGAAAATAATGCCACCGTAGCAACATACCTGCTACCTGAAACATCCACAAACAACAATATACCGTGAAAAACATTGGGATAATCAAGTAAAACATAAAGCAGGTAAATCATTTTTCTCCCCCTTAATCTGAACTCTCCTGAAACAGGACAAATCACCCATTTACTCCCCCTTTTTGTCACGAAATGACAAAGCATGCATACACCAGGAGAAACAACAAGAAAATGTGAAAACTTACTCCCCCGCACAAACAGGCATCCAAATATATCATAAGAATAAACGGGAAGCAAATAACCAAAAGCAATATTCGTAAGCATGCATTACGAACGCCAATCGAACGCTACACGAACGCGCCCTTTCTGTGAAGACTCGTCCGAACGCCAATCGAACGCACAATGAACGTGAGCTCTCTGGAATGCTCCCGTTCGAACCCCACAAGAACATACCTCGAACGTTTGCTCTCTGGAATGCGCCCGTTCGAACCCAATAGAGAACGAGACACTAACGCCAACCGTTCGAACACTGCAACGAACGCACCACGAACGTATGTCTGATGCACAACAGCTGGAAACCAGTCCAATTGCACAAAGATCTTCACGACAGATTACAACTCAATTGAACTTGTTTTGTCACGGACACATGCCAATAAAAAAGGTGCTAACAATCTCCCCCTTTGGCATTCCGTGACAAAACACTACCTAATACAAAGACTACGATAATAGACCCAACAAAGCAAATAGTCAACTGTCAACCATCAAAACAGTGACTTATTACAAATAGACTCGATCTAACACCTAACAAGTAGTCTTGAAAATAATGCCACCGTAGCAACATACCTGCTACCTGAAACATCCACAAACAACAATATACCGTGAAAAACATTGGGATAATCAAGTAAAACATAAAGCAGGTAAATCATTTTTCTCCCCCTTAATCTGAACTCTCCTGAAACAGGACAAATCACCCATTTACTCCCCCTTTTTGTCACGAAATGACAAAGCATGCATACACCAGGAGAAACAACAAGAAAATGTGAAAACTTACTCCCCCGCACAAACAGGCATCCAAATATATCATAAGAATAAACGGGAAGCAAATAACCAAAAGCAATATTCGTAAGCATGCATTAGTGATAGACAGAAGGAGAAACATTCAAGACATAATATTTTCATTAAAAAACGACAAATGTTTGCAAGATATCTCACAATTAAACAAAAGGGTGAGAGTTCAACATAACAGGTTAACAAAAATATGATCCCAAAAAATAAACAGACTCCTCCTAACTCAAATAAAGCCCAGCAAATAAAACAAAGCTGCTAGTCAGACTCTGAACTGGCAGAGGAACCCTCATCATCAGAAACCAAATGACAATCCGCAATATGGCGTGCAAACTGAGCTTGCAAGCTACGAACAGTCGTACGAATCTCCGATTGGCCTCCTAAGATAAGACGAAGCTCGGCCAGGATAGTGGCATTAGAGTCCAAGATGCGCTGGTAAAAATCTGGAGGAGGACCAGCGGAAGAGGAGGAGGCAACAGCTGAGGCAGACTGGGTAGGAGCCGGTGCAGGTGCAGGATCAGGAGTAGGAGCAGCCGCTGGAGCAGGAGCACGAGCATGGGCAGAAAGATGAGCAGCTCCTGAGGAGACAGTCTGACGGCCTATGGGCTTGAGCAGAAGGAGAGGGGGATCATGAACAAAGCCAGGGATCAGAGCCGATATGATACGACGAATGAGGCATCCATATGGAAGGGTGTGAGCGACATAAGAGGCATTGCGAATGCGAGTCATCTCACGCAAGATCACACTGAGGATATCGATGGAGAGGCCCTGCTCAATAGCATAAAGGAAAGCAATTCTGGCAAACGGTTGAGTGTTCTCATGCGATTTCTGCCAAAGATTGTGACACACGATTCGGTTTAGCAAACGATAAGAGGGCAGCAGAGAGGCAACGACGATGGTACCCCAACAAACGGACGATGCTGTCCAGTGGCAACATCCATGATAAGCTGATCAGAAGGACCTTCCGTAGGAGACCATGGATACTGGGGATAAGGTACCTCAGGAATCGCAAGAACCCGAGATAACACAGAGGGATCAATGTCCAGGTAGGTGCCCCGAATGAACACGGAGAAGGAAGTGGTGGAAAAAACCTCCATGTTGGAATAGAATTCCTGGACAAGTTGAGGAGATGGACCAATGAAGCCAGATAAGAGAGGTCCCCAACCACGGTTAATCAGAAGAGGTACAACTCCGGAATCACGCAGTTCATCTTCCAAGACATTGCGCTCCAAAAAGAGACTTCGCTGCGAGAAGTGATCATCAAACAGTTTACCAGCAGCGGGACTGCGAAAACGATCTCGATGAAGAGAATCACGGGGGCGTTTCTTCGAAGCAATGGACTTCTTAGGCATCTAGAACACATAAGAAATGCACAAAATGAGAAACAACCCAAACAGACCATAAAACAGAAGCTGTGGAAACCAAAGGGCATTCGAACGAAGTTCTTATGGCGTTCGAACGCAATGGCGATGAACAGATGTGAAAAACTCCCTCAACAGAAACAAATCGCCACAAATAAACACAACAAACAATAAAAGACTCATCCACAAGTCTCCATTCGCCTTCAATCGAAGAAAGAAAGCTAAGAACAGAAAGGGAAAAGAAACCCTAATAATATATCTGAGAAAGAGAAGGAAACAAAAGAAAATTGAAGAAAACCTTACCTTGAAGATGGAGTTGAGACCGAAATCAGGGAGATGAAAGCCACACAAACTCAGATCTGACTCGTAAACGAAGGAATCGAATGAGAAAACGAAGAACCAGCGAGATAAGGGAGAAAAAAAAAGAACTGTGCGAACACAAAATGCACGAAGACTATTTAAATAGCCCGAAACCGTTCGAACGAGAGGAGAACGAGACTCGAATGCGAGACTAATGACCGTTCGAACTAATTTTAAAACGAAACACCAACGAAATACGTTCGAACGAAAGGAAAAACGTTACACGAATGAAAAACAGACACATTGCATACCAGGAACAGACACGACAAACACGGACTGGAAGACACATCAAACAAATACAAGATACCCAGTCAGAATTCAACTGATTATGAATGAAACAATATGCATCATTTTAAAAGGGCTAAATACAACACTTATGCATATGACATAAACACCAAAGCATATAAAGCATTTGCGTGGAAAAATAAAGTGCAAAACGAATCAAGGCTTAAGACCTTATTTTATGAGCTGGACACAGCCAAAGAAATCCATCTCTAAACAAACCAAATCACAAAATAGGTGTTCAAACCCGACACCACTAGGACCTGAAAATAAGCAACATTGGTTGCATGCTATATTGTTTACCCCAGAAAATATCATGAGCTCATATTTAATAACTCTTTCGAGTGAAGGGTTTTTGCCCTTATCTTTTGAATTTGGCCATTTTGGCTCTTTTACACTTGAGTCTCATTTAACAATATTTTTTTTTATTATTTCTTTTTGCTTTTACAAGGGGATAGCAAGGTCATCTAATAAAAGGTCACACTATTTAAATGAACAAGGTATGATAGAAATTAGATTGCCAGTCCAAAAACTCATACATGCGACCAAACCTTGAAAAAATAAAAACGTGTATGTGAGGTGCAAGCACATAATATACCAAAGTTTTTTATCACACACACTCATATATATAGAGCATCAAGAAAAATAAAAGCATATCATACATGCATAATCATATATCCTACATACCAGGATCACATGTGTAAGCTTTTCAAGCTCTAACAAGTCGTAGAAATATTTTTGGTCTTTTTCAAAATATATAATTTAATTTTTTTTTTTGATTTTCTCAGTTTTAAAGCACACAAAAAAAGACACAAAAACAGCTTGTAAAACATCCAATGGTACGTGGAGTTGTATCCCGAGTGCAGATCATACTAACGTCCATTCGGAATCGGCTATGAAATTTATGTCCGGGTTTCCATCCTATGTACCAAGGGACATACAACAAAAACAAGACACACACACACCCATATGCTGTGAAAACAAACTAAACGTGCAAAAATATAAAACACACGCGCACACACATGCAATGGGAAAATAAAATGTATCTTTCAAGCAGAATTACACCGAAATGTACTCTCATAATGTCCATTAGGACACGCAGAGGAAGATGGGAATTCATCTTGCTTCCTCACCCAAACCTTTCTAGGAACCTCATCCACTTGAGAATTCCTAGTCAACAAAGAAAGTTTCTCACTAAGAAATTGTATTTGTTTAGTTAGAGCAGAAACTTGAGAAGCTAGATTTGAAGAGTCAAATCTAGGTGACACCTTCTTAGGCCTCTTCTTTTGCTTGTGAAGCATAAAGCACTTAGGCCTAATGTGTCCCACTTTGCCACAATGATGGCACACAGGCACAAACCTCGGATGAGAGCGAGGTTTACCCACAACACCTCTAGATTGAGGTTGGGAAACAGGACGAGGAACAACAGGAGGAGAAACATGACTACACACAACAGGTTTCTTACCTAAGTCACGTTTAGCTGCTACAGGCACAGCTTTGGAAGAAGAAGCCTTATTAAAGTTAGGCTGAGAAATAATACCTAACATACAGTCCACTTTTTTATTTCCACTAGAAAATGCGGACAATTGGGTTCTAGCATCTTCAAGTTCGGTCTCTAATATTTGGACTCTATTAACTAGGCCTCTGTTTCTCTCCTCTAGGTCACCAACCATCAAAAGGATTTGCTCAAGTTTGGCTTGAGCCTCATTCTTTTCTAGCTCTGCAGCTTTCAGCCTTTTATTGACCTCTATGTTAGTCTTCTTAATAGCTAAACTCTCATCAAACAGTTCAACATAAGCTACCTGAAGACTTTCCTCATCTACAGACTCATCAAGAGAGACTTCTGAATCATCATCATTAACCACAATCTCTCTCTCACCAGTAACACTAGCAGTAAAAGCAATATAATTGCCTTTAGGAGAGTCATCACCTTCAGAATCACTAAGTGATGCTGCCAAGATTTTCTTGCCTTTGGCCCTAAGGTATGTGGGACACTCAGATCTAACGTGCCCATATCCTTCACATTCATAGCATTGGGCACCACGGGATCTACTCTCCCTATCCTCTCCAGACTCTCTCCTACTATGCCTAATCTCTCTAGGCTCATCCTCCTTATCCATATTACTGTTATGGCCAATCTTCTTAAGTTTAAGAAATTTCTTAAACTTCTTTGTAAACAATGTCAAATCACGATCCGTAAAGGTATCATTATCGCTGGATGAATCATGCACAACTTCCTTACCGATTTTCATCGCAAATGTTTTTTGCTCTCTATAACCAAGAAGCTTTTTCTCATAAACTTGCAGTTTTCCTACGAGTTCTTCCAAATCAAGCTTATCGAGGTCATTACTTTCCTCGATGGCGGTAATCTTGGGTAGAAATTTATCAGGAATGGATCTAAGGATTTTCCTAACTATCCTATTGGTATGAATAGTCTTACCTGGGTTAAAGCTTGAGTTAACGATATCGTTAATCTCAGCATAAAATTGATCAAAGGTCTCATCATCCTTCATTCTAGCGACCTCAAACCTAGTAGTAAGATCCTGGAGTCTACTATTTTTAACAGACAATGTGCCCTCATGCACAGTCTGCAGGATGTCCCAAACATCCTTGGCTATCTCACACATAGAGATTCTCCTAAATTCAGCAGAACAAATAGCACCATGTATGGCATTAACAGCCTTGCTGTTCCTATTGCTAGCATCAAATTCGTCCTTGGTCCAGGTCAATTTATCTTTAGGGGACCCATCAACAACAACAACGGGAGGTTTCCACCCGTGTTCAATAGTCATCCAGACCTTCTCTTCTAAGGACTTAAGGAACGTCTTCATACGAACCTTCCAATGTAAATATTCCGTGCCATCAAAAAATAGTGGACAATTCAAGGGTTGACTACGCTCCATATCTAATGGGTCAAGGATCGAGTTCAGGCTCTGATACCAATTGAAAATGCGAGGTTATCCAAAGTTCTGACCCTATGCGGAAATAATCACAATTAATTAAGACAAGTCCTAATTAATGTGTCTATGGGAAATCAACTACCAACCACAATATCCAACAACAATAAATTCCACAATATTAATTTAATACGAAATATAAATTTCGGAAAGGTAAATCAATCACACAAAATCAACACAATAATTTTGGTGATGAAGTGGAAAACTCTTCCGAGTAAAAAACCACTCCGGGTATATCAGCTACCAGCCCAATCCACTATATAGAGATAAACTTACAGCGATGGTCAAGACCTATGGTGACAACTTCACCGAATCAAGTACCTCAATACTGAAAGAACTCAAGGCAACTCCTTAAGTCCACGACCTACGGTTTTCTTCAGAACCTCTGAAGTCTCTGAGTAGATTGTATCACTTCGAACGCCGGAACTCCGACTACCAAACTTCCTCCTAAAGAACTCTTAAGGATTAGGGAATTTGGGTTAAGTTGTGTTGAAGGTTTATCAAAGAATGAATTTCACCATTAACAAAGAAGACATGAGATTCAAAGAGTCTTTAAGGTGAAATCAAAGAGAGTTGAAAGCTTTGAGAGATTTGGCTCAAGGGAAAAGTGTTTCAGCTCTTTCAACTACCGGGGAATGGCGGCTAAGTGTTATATTTATAGGTATGGTGAAAAGCTAGGGTTTTGCAGGCCAAAAACACGTTCAGATCGCAGTCGCGTTCGAACGCTTACTAGAACGCTACACGAACGCGCCCTTTCTGTGAAGACTCGTTCGAACGCTAATCGAACACACAACGAACGTGAGCTCTCTGGAATGCTCCTGTTCGAACCCCACAAGAACGTACCTCGAACGTTTGCTCTCTGGAATGTGCCCGTTCGAACCTAATAGAGAACGTGACACTAACGCCAACCGTTCGAACACTGCAACGAACGCACCACGAACGTATGTCTGATGCACAGCAGCCAGAAACCAGTCCAATTGCACAAAGATCTTCATGACAGATTACAACTCAATTGAACTTGTTTTGTCACGGACACATGCCAATAAAAAAGGTGCTAACAAAAAAAAATGTCACATAAAATGCCATTGAAAAGAAGGTAATAAAAGAAATTGAAAATGGACGATTTAGCTTTCAGTTCTTTGTTAATTCAAATCCGCTTGATTGGAATCGAAAAAGAAACTTTGTGGGATTCTGTTTTCTGTTTCGTTTGTCTTTGATTGATTTTTTTGAAAAAAGTAAAAATAAATAAATTTATTGCTGCTTCTTTATAGATGAACCAAACGACTATTTTTATTTTATTATACATGTTTGCTTACTGAAAATGATTGGATTATGGGAACTTTACTTAATTTCTTATAAATATATGTTAAATTTAAATTTCCAAGCCTATTTTATCAATAACATTCCATTTTGAACTACAATTTTATTCACCCGAGACCCCCCTGTCTTTTTTCAAACATATCACGTCCCAAGCAACTAAATGAATCTTTCTCTTTTCCTTATCCACCTCTTCCCAATAAGACTTCCTTTGACACTTCTCAATCTTCTTTATAATTTTTGTAGGAACCTTAAAAATAGACAAATAGTAATTCATAATGGTGGCAATAACTAACTTAATGAGTACCAACACCGTGCCGTAGACACGAGCCAAATACTGTAACACCGTGCCGTAGGCACGGGCAAAAACTAGTTTATTGATAATCCGAAAATTAGCTCGAATAATCTCAAAACTCTTTTTAAGTTCATCAACTCCTCCCTTATTTGGCTTACAAAATACCAATGTATCAACCGCAAATTGAAGATGAGATACAAATAATTCAGGATTTCCAAACTTGACCCCACTGAATAGTCTCATTTCAATTGCCTTATTCAACAAGCAATTAAGCCCCTATGTTACTATATTGAATAAAAAAGGAGATAATAGATCTTCTTGCCTCAAACCTTTGCCCATCAGAAAATCTCTAGATGGAGATCCTTATATCAGAACTGATAAACTGGTGATCGATAAACACTCTTCAATCCATTTCATCCATCTGTCACCGAACCTCATCTTTCCCATAGTATTTAACAAAAACTGTCTATCTACATTGTCGCACGTCTTCTCAAAATCCAGCTTCAAAACTAATCTTCCACTTCTAAGATCATTTTTAAGAAAATGAACCACTTATGACGCAATAAAAAAAGTCTAAGCATCTGTGAAGAGAAACAAGCAGAAGAGCTTCATGAACTGTTCATACCAACCACAGAGGATGAAGGCCTACAAACAGACATATCTTTATATCCTCAGGTTGAAGAGCTGAATACAGAAATGTTAAAATACATCTGTGAAGAAATGATGGAACATGATGCAGAGCAAAAACAGAAGCAAATATGTGAAGCAAATCTGTGATTATCTCGTGACACTAGAGGAATCATCCTGATTTTCTTTTTATCAGTCCAGGTGGGAGTACACATTAAAGACACCACCCAGAAGCTTGACAGAATGACACTCCCATTCAAAGTCAAGCACCATACGAGACCTCCTGATTTTCTTTCGATCTTTTCAGGAACCACTGGTGTGATAAAGTTTAAGAAGGTGACACAAACATTGAGTCTAACAAAATTCTTTTTGCCACCTCATCGTTGGAAGAGACCCTTCAAAAGCAACGCACATGAGATTATCATCAATCGGACATCCAAAACCACGCTGAAACCTCCTTGACGGATGGACTTCAGTCACGTCTGGCTGAAGAAAATAAATTTAGCGCTAGTATGGAGGCAACCCATGAAATTTTTTATTTTATTGTTATTTTTATTGTTCGTATTTTGTGTATACATGTTGTAAAATTTTTAAATTTTATATGTCATTTTTGCAGGGAAAAACAAAGACGGAGCATTTAAAACAAAGCAAACCAGTGAAAAATAGGGTCATCATGGAATAAAGTTTGACAAAATGCGAAGTTAAAAAGTCAATTCAGTAGAGACGGTGGAGTAAGGAGTCAACTTTTGATAAGCGTCCTAGTGGATATATTCATCAAATGACTCGATTTTGTCGAAAGAAAAAACACGCATCGCGACACACCTCATACGCGTCACGACGCGTAAAAACCAGAGACTGACCCTTCGTTTACCTTACGAGTCGCGACGCGGACACCATCCACGTTGCGACACGATCAAATTTAGGGTCACGCGTCGCGACGCGAGGCCTCCACACCATTTTTCCATTACTTTTCTCTCAATCTCTCTCGGTTTTTACTCATCTCCCTCTTCTCCCTCGTCTCTCTCACCAAAACTCTCAATACCACTCCCTAAACTTCACACAAACATCAAATCCCTTCATCAAATCCACAAACAAACTTTCCATCTCACCGAATTCGCAAACCATCTACCAATTTATGCTTCTACCTCGTCTGTGCGTGAGCAACTCGGATTTAGGGAAAATATTACGCTATTCGCCAGGTTCTTTCGTTCTTACTTTCTTTTCTTTGTTTCATTTTTATTTATTTTATTTTATTTTTATGGTTGTACGAAATTATTGGTAGTCAAATTTGTGATTTGCAGCGTCTGGTTTGTTGTTTGTAGTTAAAGTTGTGATAGAATTTTGAGTTGTGGTTGTGTTGAGAAAAATTCATAGTTTTGGGGGCGAAGATTATTTGTGGGAATAAATTTTGAAGTGTTAGGAATTTCAGGGTTAAATTTTTGGAATTCTTAAAAATTAAGGGAAGTGTTGCCAAAACTGAAATAAAAAATTGCCATTAAAAGAGTACGGACCTCCACAGCTGCTGGGTCGAGTTACGATGCCACAAAAGTTTTGTCGGCAATCGCTGAGCGTAGGTATGAAAAGGGGATGAGACATAATGTCCTGATAATGAAGAGGGGTTTCGAAATAGACCCCGGCATGTTTCCCCAAATCGAGAGTGTTATAGCCTCGAGGCGCTAGCATATGCTTTGCCAGCAGCCTACTCCCGCCTGTGTGCCCGTAGTTTAAGAATTTTACGTCAATGCTTACGAGCATCAGGCGTATCAGGTGCTAGTGCGAGGACAACATGTGACGTTTGATCAAAAAATAATTAATCGGTATTATGGATTGCCAGATATGGAGGTACATGAATATACCTCCGCCATGGAGCATCTGGAGATGGCTCATCTTACGCAAACCCTTTGTATCCCCGAGGTTGTGTAGGACATGAGTACCAGCGGGGAATATCAAAAATGAGCTCCAGATATCTCATGCCGGATGCTAAGGTCTGGTTTCATTTCCTAACTCGTACCTTATTGCCTAGCACATATATTACCAACGTCACTAAGGAACGAATGATCCTGCTATATTCTATGATGGAGGGCCATACTATAGATGTAGGTGGGCTGATCTCTACTAACATCGTTCGGGCAGCACACTCTGCCCAAACTGGCCTCATGTACTGCAGTTTCATCACAAACTTATGTACGCTGGCCAGGATACCCGTAGACCCAATGGAAGAGATGACACCACCTATTACTGCATTAAACACCCGAAAAATTCAAACCTTCCAAGTAGAGAGGCATGCACAGGCGGTTCATTTTCTACACCTACTGCTCCACAACCGCAACCTTAACCTGGTCGGTGACCATCGCGATCACGTACTCTAACACAGCGCGTAGAATGAATGGAATCTCGCATTGACTTCATAGTATAAGATAGTATGGCCACGAGACAATTGCTTCAACAAATGGCTCGCCATCTCAATATAAGCGATGAACAGATTCCTGTATTCCCTGACCCTCTGGAGGATGACAGCAACGATGACGAGGCTGAGGAATGATTAAACCACGATACTATTATTCCTTTATCTTTCTTTTATTTTGTAACACATTGGGGACAATGCTAGGTTTAGGTTTGGGGTGAGGTTATTTATTAGATCTTTGCATGTTTTTTCTTTCATGTATATTTGTATTCCCTGCATGTCGCGTGTCTTACGTGTCTTGCATGTTTGTGTATTTTAATTTTTGCATGCTTTATTTAAAAATGCCAAAAGAAAATGAGTCTAATGATGAGATTGTTTGTCTTAGTAAAAAGTTCTAGGAAAAGATAAATTCTAATTTCACTTTCATCCTAATTTTGAGCATAATATCTAGGTCAGACTCATGCACTAGAAAATAGTTCTGTAGCAGTTAGATAATAAGGAATTGATAAAGTGACTAGTTGAAATAGTCGGTAGATGATGAATGACCATTTGCCTGAATATCTGTTTCTGTCCACATTTATTTATGATGTGCGGTATGATGATATAAAAAATTTGAATAAAAACTGACCAAGCTTTTACTTAGTAACCGACCATCTTGCCTAGCCAGCAGTGACTGTTCGCGTCAAATGGTACGGCCTGAGTTAGTTAATAAATAAGTTTTTACTTAGTAACCGGACATTTTGCCTCAGTAAGTAGTGATCGTTCGCGTCAAACGGTAAAACTTCAAAAAAATAATAAAATCATACATCACTTTACGCATTTTGTAACAGACAGAACAATTTTAGATAGTCAGGTTGGTTTGACCCATTAACTACTGAGAATTGAGACAAACTCACCCAGTTAATAACTTCGAATCGAAGCTGTTTGCAGAATTATTCACACACACACTTAGAGTCTGATTTAGATACTTTGTTCAAAGGAAATGATTTTAGTTTTAGTATGCATTTTGAAGGTTCTATAACTTTGTTGCTAGATATTCTGTGAGGAAATTGTATATATAGCTATTATTTTCATTTATTTTATTTTTTCTTTATTTTATTTTTATGTGTGATTGCATGTGCATGATTGACGTTTGTGGGTATCGTCAATGTAAGCCCACATGAGACTACAACTCGTCCACTACGGAAACCTACGGGTTTAAAGGCTTGTTGCATACGCTAAATACAATCATGATCCCTACGAAAATGGCTTAGATTAATTTAGTTTAATTATTTATTTCATTTTATTTTATTTTTTTTGCTCGAAGACTAACAAAATATTAGGTTTAGAGGTGTGATGAGCGGAAAATATATCACTATTTACCTCCTCTTTGACCTAATATTTTGTATGGTTTCTCGAGTTTTATGAACGTTTTGATGTGTTTTTGTTTGTTTTGCAAATAAATAAAGTTTTGGGACTCAATGGAATCAACTTTTGGCTAAAACGATGAAAACAGACAAAAAGGGAAAAATGGGAAATTTTTTATTCACGTGTCACGATGCGCAGGACCTCTGTGTCGCGACGCGACCTCAATTATTCAGTTGCGGACATGCGTCATCCCTTGCATAATCACTGCATCATCATTGTAGCATGCGTCGCAACATGCAACCTTCTTTGTGTTGTGACGCGCATCAATAATCCAGACTGCTGACAGCCGCCATCTACTCTACACTCGTCACGACGCGTAAAACTTTCTACGTCGCGACGCTCGACAATTCCGTTGATATGTGTCAACATCTCAGCAGAACGCGTTGCCAGCTCATCGCGTCGTGACGCAGAACCCTTCACCCGTCGCGACGCCCAAATCGAAGTTTTACCTATAAATTAAAGCCGATTTCATTTTCCATTTTCATACTCTCCTTAACTTTCTTAATAAGGAACTGATGATTGTATCTTATTTGTATATATTTATAGTAATGTATTTTTATTTTTAGTAACAATAATAGTTTGTTTTATCTTTCTTTTATGTTTTGTAGTTAATTTCCGTTGGGGAAGAGTGAAACTTTTAATGTGAATAATTTAGGTTAATCTCACTTAAATATAATATAAAATTATCTTAAAATATGACTTAATTGGATACCGCCTTTATGGTCGGTTGGACTTAATTAAATTAATTTTAACCTGACTTTATTAGATACCGCCTTTATGATCGATTGGAATTAATTAAAACATGACTTAATCAGGATACTGTTGGTCTCTAAGACATTATCCAAGATCATATAAGCAATGAAAAATTGTGAATACAAAAGTAAAGTATGGCGGAATCATACTTACATTGAACGGATTTAGGATGCGTCAAATTCAAAACCTTTTTGCTCAAAGTTTTCGGCCAAGCTCCAATATCCAAGCTCCAAGCTTTGTCCTTTGATTCCAAGCTTTTGGGATGGTTTCCCTATTACCTTGGATGATTCCTTGATGTGCTAGCAACTTAGAAACTTTGCAACAAACTTTCTAATTTCCTTTGGAGAGTCACAGCAATGAAGAAAATTTTAGGAGAAAAAAATGCTCATTACCGTGAGCTTGAGAGAGAGAGGAGATGAAGTGAAGATGATGTTGTTAACTTGTATTTTTATTTCAAAAATCTAATAATCATATACCAAATATTTGGTATTAGTCAATCAAGCCATCAACTTTAGGAAGTGTGTTGAACAAGTCTTCACTAACTTCACCAAAAACCTTCAATTAAAGTGACAAGTGATGTGACATGTGGGCCCCACTTGATTCAAAATCCGAGTGGGCCCGCAACACATCCCGGGCTTGGGTTCGCTAATTCTGAATTAACGAATTTTCCGTTGCGACGTAATTAATCAAATTAATTAAATAATTTTGCCAAACAAAATTACTATTCACGTCGCTCGCGAATTAATTCTAAATTAATTCGTTTGCCCGAATTAAAATCCAATTTTAATTCCGCGTCGAAATCTAATTTCGTTTAATATATCGAATATATTATTTTATCGATTAATTCCAAATTAATCGTTCTCTCTCTTCAAATAGTATTTTATCCTAGATAAAATCTCTCCGTAATTAATCCCAGATTAATTATGCTCGAATCATACGTCATTGGTGAATCTTCGGGAAACGACCCAAGAGATCCCTGGATATGTTGGCAGTAAATCCGTTCGTCAGACTATCCGAACACGTACGTACCTCGTACTACGTTTTTACCGATTTACGAGACATGGTTGGCTTCTAGCAAAGCACCGTGCCTACCCAATTCTCCAGAAATATTCTTAATGGAATATATAATCTATGTCAGACGTAGTATACGTAGTATTGCGTATTGCGATCCAGTATTGGATGTCACATGCAAAGCCTGGGGCTGGAATAGTGTCTGCCCCGTACGAAGCATATATCAGATTACAAGCAACTAGTCTCTTTAATCGGATAATCATGACCATGTCATATTATCCCGATGGTTGCAACCATTTAGAGTACCAGTTCTATATCCCTGCATGATCATCATCTACATATGACTGAAGTGATACTTCCATCTTGACATCACACCCAATACACTACGATTCTCAATAAACCCAGAAGAGGCATACACAGAACCTGTTAAATTCCTGGACGACCAAAACCAAAGCGTATTGATTGTCATAAGTACTAGCGATGCAAGTCTCAGGTTAAGACCAAATACATCTACCCTGATGCGGATTCCCATAGACACATAGTCATACTACCAATGAGATTCCGCGGGGTCTATCCAGAGGGAAGCTGTTTCCGTACCATCGGTAAACACAACCTTCTATCACACTTGCATAAGTATACAATACTTAAATATATGAGAACTATGTTGTTACGCTTAACATGCACAAGTGTAATACTAGTCTATTCCGCATTATCGATGTCCAGTCTCGATAATACCATGACTAGGGATATTTAATGATTAAACCGTTATGGATTGATATTGTCTCATATCTTATAATCCGGAACTAATCATAACGACTTTTATCATTTATATATTTAAGTAATCAAATTAAAAAAATGATAAAATGCAATTTCCATTGCTACATAATTAATTTGTACAAAAAACACAATGTCTTTTACAAATAGTGACTCTATGGGTCATAATTGTCTAACAGATACCTCCTATATGATCGGTTGGTAATATAATGCAAATTTATATATTATAATCAGAGAGATTTCAAGATTTGAAATATTAAGGGTGGATCCTCTAACCTCGGTATTTTATTTTAATTTAGGGAAGTGATGAAACACAATATTCACGAGTTTAATAATTGATTTAATTATATAATATGTGATACTTTGTCTTGTTTATTGAATCTTAACCTTAATGTTTATTGTTGTCTGATCACCAATAAGATTGATGTGGTAAACTAAATGAACTTGACGAAAGGATTTTAGGTTTCAGCCTAAGATTCAATAGTTCACGATCTCACATCCTTGAGATTTCCTTCCAGGATAGACATATATCTGTCGGGCGTGGGTAGCCACAATTGGAACTTGACCTTAATGAATTTGGAGTTTCTTGATTAACATAGACATATAGTTAATTGGGTTACTTTGAGTGTTTGCATCTGACCATCGATAGAGGCTTTTATATATCTTCGTGTTCCAGGTTAACAACTGATATATTACACATGTATAGGAGAACTAATTCATCATTAGAGTAATATTGGGTGGATTCACAACCCTAGATGTTTTCTTTATTATTATTTTATTTTGTATTTATTTTGTATTTTTATTTATTCATTTAGCAAATCCACATTCAACCAACCAACCAACAACCATTCTCTTCTCACCCCAATTAGATAACTGTAAATAAATAGAATCAACAATTAATATTAACAGTAGAAATTAAGTCCTCGTGAGATCGATATTTTTATACTACTTTAGCGATACGTGCACTTGCGTATAGTGCATAATTCGCCCATCACTCTCTCTGGTGAACATCCCAAGGCTGTACATATATGATCCTACTCCTCAATGAATTCATAGGGGTCGGGGGAGTACTCTACTCCCAAAAATATAGGTGGACAGAGTTTTCGAAAATCATGCAAGGAAATTAGTAGTTCTTGTCGTCGTATCACTTGAGCTGTCACTGGAATAGGTCTTTATAAGAAGCTTGGATTGTACAATTTGTAACCTTTCAAATATGTGTCATATCCAATGAATATGAAGCACTCACTTTTATCATCAAGTTTAGTTCTCCTCTCGTCTGGCACATGTACTGGGCTATGCTTCCAAAAACTCATAGATGGGAGATGTCAGGCTT
>SKCR01014002.1:0-44809 GCA_019454045.1 Zanthoxylum bungeanum | reverse complement strand
AGGCGATATCGGAATGAGGGAGTTTGATCTCCGAAGGTTCCCCGATGGTCTTTCCATTCTGATTGTTCATCTCTCTGCTATCGGCTATATACAGTGCGGTCAATCTGGTCACAACATTAGTCAGAGCTTGCAATATCTCAACAATTACTGTTATTTTGGTCTCCAATTGATCCAGGCGGGATCCCTCGTTGGCTGACTCATTCATATTGACTGATGGTCTTCTGACAAGTCTTCCCCTAACCCAACGGGTATCTATGATGGCTTTTTACACAAAGGGGGTTAGCATGATGCGTGTATGCATGAGTGCATGTCATGCATATAACATATATAACATACTAAATCAACTAAAATTTTCAAACAAATCGGCCCGTTATCATTTTAGAAGCTTTTGGGCTAACTGTCATAGGAGTGAACTCGTCCCAGTTTAAATGGCCCAACGAGTTCACATCTCATGGCAAGGAGCCCAACTAAATCCAAATGGTAATGTTCCGAACACAACACAGAGTGGCCGTCGATATTTAGAAGCCTTTGGCCCAATCGTCATAAAATACGTTCTTGTCCCAGTTTTAAATGGCCCAACAAGCCCATATCCCATGACAAATGGTCCAAATGGATCCAAACGACGATGTTCCCAAACACAAGCATAAAAGAAAGATAATGCAAACATAAAACAATAATTTCTATAGAATGGCCCATCAACATTTCAGAAGCTTTGGGCCTAATTGTCATAAGGTACGAACTCGCCCCAGTTTAAATGGCCCAGCAAGTCCGCATTTCTGACAATAGTCCAACTGCATCCAAATGAGGATGGTCCACATACTCAAGGAAATAATTGTTACTTTAACCATACAAACCCGGTCTATGGGTGGGTTCGCAAGAGTATAGACAAAGGCTCTCACCGGCGAAGGATGGCCCACAACTAGGTCTCCCCACTCAAGGGTTCGAGCGACCAAGTGAGCGCACCTTTTTTTATACACTAAGGTACGTGCCAATGAGCCACGGTGTGTGACAGACTGTCAAATGGATTTCCCATTGTAGATTCCCCAGAGGGAAGGTGGAGCGAGGCTCACTTAAATACCCAAGCCTGTTAGGCTCTTATCGCTTGGTGTCAGGAATAAACAACGAGTCCTCCAAATTAGTCCATCACAATAGGCTACGAGTAGATGGCTATATAGGTGCCTTTACAACTTTTCCTTTTAGAAAGGTAGTGAATGAAGGAAGACACCAAACCATTACCTAGCCTCAAAATGCCTTTGATTAAACCCCCATTTTATCCACTATAGACACAGTCAATTAAAACATAAATCCAAACATTACAAGACAATATTTCGGGCCGATTCTCTATCCCCAGTGGAGTCGCCAGACTGTAGGACACAGAAACTAGACGACGCATGCTATCCCGGGCTCGCGGCCCGGTCGGGAGTACGGAGTAGCCACGGGGGACTAAACCGGAGAATGATGGAGTCGCCACCCGGTGTGAACCGGGAAAATGAGATTTAAGGCCGCACTCACCCCTCGCAAGGGAAGACCTCAAACCGTTGGGTTCGGAATGGTCCCTTACTTATGTCACTTGTAATAAAATGATTTATGTAACAATTCAATCAAGCTTAAGTAACATTTATTTACAAGAGTATCATGCTTCTAAATCCATATGCACAAAGATAAAACTTACACCTAAATTTGCATATATTTCACGTCTAAGATTGCATGCTTGAAAGTACATCAAAGTAGCAACGAACATACAACTTTATTGGCATATTATATTCATGAAAACACAAACACACACTAACCATGCAAGCGCACATAAAGGCGAATCAAATAATGGCGAACATGTGATTTCATAGACATATCATAAACAAATAGCCATTATATGTCCATACACAAATAAAAGAGTCAACTAAGTACATAATGCAAAAAGACGCTTAGGGGTGCAATTAGGCATTAAAGTGAGCATGATATGACGTGGTGCAAAAGAAGATAGATATAGACACAGGCGCACATGTGATGAAAATGACTCAATTCAGTGTATTCGCGTTCGTGTAGCGTTCGTAAACGCGTTCGAACGGTAAACAGAAGGTTCGCGTCCGTATAGCGTTTGATAACGCGTTCGAACGGTAAACAGACAGAAAACATGCGTTCGTGCAGCGTTTCGGAACGCGTTCGAACGGGGTTATAGCAGTGACCTCCAAAATGCAGTAAACAATATGACACATACATGAACAGATGAATATATGACTTCTCGTACATAACAACAGATTAAGGGGCGCGGAAAATCATTATAGCAAAGGTAGCTTTCAAGCATTTTCACCCCTCAAAGTGGAGGACCCTTAATCTCACTTGATAAGCCCATGCGCAATGCAATATGATGCATGAATTTTCGAAAAGACGTTATGAAGCGAATAACTAAATAAAAGAGGCGCGGCAAAGTACTGTCGTAAAGGTGGCCTTTTAGGCTCTTTGTCTCTCAAAGAGAGGACCTTTAGACCAACATACTAAGCCCATGCGCAATGTGATATGATGCATGGTCATGTAAGAAGACGTCATACTAAACAACAAAATAAAGGGGCGCGGCGAAGTACTGCCATAAAGGTGGCCTTTTGGGGCTCTTTGTCTCTCAAAGAGAGGACCTTTAGACCAACATACTAAGCCCATGCGCGTCACATCACAATACATGAAATAAAGACAATAAAAGTGTAGGACTTCGTATGCCCGATTGAACGTACATTCAACCCAAAACACACTTCGTCTGGCGCGGCGAAGTAGTGTCACAAAGGTGGCCTTTTAGGCTCTTTGTCTCTCAAAGAGAGGACTTTGGACTAACTCACTAAGCCCATGCGCTCGATCGCATCATAACATAAATAAATAACATGCGGAAATTAAAAGACGGAATAATAAAGTGCGAATAATCAAAATAACATAAAGCGAAATATCCGCCGTTTACTCAAGTGGTACGCGGAGTTGTATCCCAAGTACAGACCGCACTACCGTCCATTCGGAATCGGCTACGGAATTTACGTCTGGGTTTCCATCCTATATACCACGAGAGACGATATATTTTCCGTTTTAATCAATGGCCACAACACACATCACATGCAAACAATATTCAATAAATAATTAAAACACAATTAAAAGAATCAATAAAAATCAAATAAAAAAGAACAAGTGTGAAAGGAACCCTCAGGTCTAACCTTTTAAGTCGTCTTCCGGACTCGCGTTTACAACCGTCGGAAGGGCTATCACTCCGCAACTTTTCTGGTTCGCTTGTTCACTTTTTTTTTTCTCGCTATTTTCACTGCTCGGACTGCTGTTTTCGTCATGTTTTGCCACTGTTTTGCTGCTATTTTTTTTTGCAATTTTCTGGTCACTGTTCAGGTGTGTTTGTTCACTGTTTGGGGACTGTTTTATGCGTTTTTGGAGGGTAAAGGGCTGCTGTTTTGGAAGGGTTTCGGGAGCAGTTTCTGGTCACTGTTTTGAGCAGTTTATAGGGGCTGTTTCTGTGTGGTTTTAAGGACTATTTGGGGCTGTTTGGAGGGTGATTTTTGGTGAAACAGTGAGCAGTTCCATGGGGTAATATTTGACGTGAAATGATGGAGCTGTTTTGGCTATTTGTTGTGGCGATGGGCTGTTGGATGCAGGGCGTTAATGGGAGGGCAGAGAACGTGAGGGCGTGTGGCAATGTGCTTGATCCGTGAGGCAGGCTGTTTTGAAGGTGAGTGGCGTGAGCAGGTTATTGGCTGGTGAAAGCAATGGCAGGTGGCTTGTTTTGTTGAGGTGTGAACGTGGCTGGTCTGTGCATGGGTAGTGTGGTGTGTTTTCAAAATAAAAGAGAGGGTTGCTGAAGGTTTTAAGGCAGAAGCGTGAGTGTTTTGCGTTGATGGTAAAGGGGGGAGTCATGCGAGAGGGGGAGACCAGCCAAGCAGTTAGGGTTTTTTATTATTTTTTTGTTTTGGCCGTGTCTTTTTCTGTCTGTGTTTGGGAGAGGAATAGGGTTTTATGGTTTTTTTGTTTGTGTTGTTGTTTCCGTGAAAAAGAGAAAGGAGAGAGGTCAAAGTGTTTAGGTTTTATATTTTTTGTTTAAAGTCGTGAATGAGAGGATGGCTCAGAAAAGTGTTGTTGTTTTTACAGTGATAAGCTAGGGTTTCTCCTTGTCTCACAAGGAAGGGATCTTTGGTTTCTAATTTAGGAGTTTCAAGAATGGTGTACACAAGATTGAGGGGGGACAAAATATTTTAAATTAGGAAGTTGTAATATTAGATTGGTGTTGATTAGGAAGTCAAATATTTTAGATTGGTAAATATATTATTTAGTTAGGAATGATTATATTTGATTAGTTTATATTATGCATGTACTTATTTTATGTTTGGTAAATATTTGATTTATTTATTTAATTAATTATATTTTATTTAGTTAATGTTTTAATTTAATTAATAATTATTTAATTTGGGTGTGTATTAGGGGGCTTATGGGCGTGGGCCTTGGTTAGGTGGGCGGGCTTGGCTAGGTGTTTTGATGTATTTTTAATTTGGAAGTGAATTATTTAAATTTGGTTTAATTTTAAATTAGTTATTAAATTTTCAATTTTAATTTAATTAATTGGTTTCGTTTTAACTTTAATTTAATTTCAATTGGTTTCAATTAAAATTTGTGACATGTGTTTTAAATGTTTTAGTTATTTTTAATTTGTGACATGTGTTTTAACACGGAGGTCCAACAAGCGAACTCGAAGCTAATCCAGCGAATAAAAACTAACAAAATGCTAATTTCCTTCCGACGATCGTTTCCCGCAACTTCCTCGACTAAAAAAGTAGTGCCTCCAACTGAGACTCATCATTGGGTTTCATATGCAAAAATGCAATGTCTACAGTAGTGCCTCGCATACTAGTACCCCAGGCATACTACGTACACAAGACCCCATCACTATGCCCACTGTAGTCACTGACTCCCTAAACCATGCTCTGATATCATCTTTGTAACATCCTCATTCCGGGAGATGTTACCGATAAGGAATAAGCCATACTATCCACCTGAGCCTCTGACTTCGTATCAATATTAAACTTATCCGATGTATAAACTCATGCATTGGACCGATGCCCAACTCAATTTCATGAATGCATAATGCTTTTCAAACTAAAAATTCAAATTCAATATACAATATGACCTTAGTAGAAAACTTCTATAACTCTTTACATGCATATTCTTCACTAAACAAACTTTATGTTACACAATATTTTCTAACACGATCTGAACTAAACTCTAACTCGACCTGGTAGACTAAACCCAGTAGTGATTATTATCAGTATCCGTCCCTTCGAGCTCGTCCTCCGGAACTACCAGCAAAATAAAACACTGGAATGGAGTTTAGATCGTTTGAACGATCTAAGTGAGTGGACGATTTAAAATGAAAACTGAAATACTATTATGAAAATGTTTAGTTCTAAAACCAAAGTTTTCTCAGAAAATAACTTTATATGAAAACTTTTTCTTATCTGAAAATTCTGAACTCTTTGACTGAAATAACTTCTATAAATCTTATCTGTTTTGAAAGTCTCTTATAAAACTGATGTTTCTGAAAACTTTCATTTCTAGAAAATTTTTCTGAAATCTGTATATGAAAATTGGTCTCTGTCTTTGAAAACCTGACGTACGGGGGCATTACGTATCGCCGTCCCCCCATACGCCTAACTAGAGCCAGGAATGTAAATCCATGACTTTGGGGCGTTACGTATCGCCGTCCCCCAAAGCATGTCACTCATGTCCCTGAAACTAGTAGTATTGGGGCGTTACATATCGCCGTTCCCCAAGCCACTGAACTAGAACTATCTGAAACTAGGATCTAGAGGCATCTGTCATCCTTAGTCCTGAACTAGGATCTGAGGGCATTACGTATCGTCGTCCCCCCAGTCCTCTACATGTGCACATGTCTTCTCCGTCAATTCCATATCTATGACAAGTTACATACTGAGGTAGGTTTTTTCCCATGCCTCGAAAACATAAAATCATACTTTGTAAATATTTCTTTCTCAATCATATCTTAAAACATAATCTTTCATGAAATAACTATAATAAAATCAACTAGCGCCCTAAAAGCGTAAAAATAAGTCTGATATGTAAAATACATTATAAAAGTCAACTTTAAATAAGAGTGTCCACTCACAGATTTTGGAATTTGACTTGCGTAACTTCACTGCGCCGGAAGAATTTGTGGTTTATGCGATAACCTTTAATGAGCAACTTAGTTATAATACATATCGTAGAATGTACTTTGAAACTATTATCGCTACAAGGGGATTTTTAACTATTTCAGTGTAATTTACTTGTATATAAGATGATAAGAAGTCCTTCGGGTGGTCTCTAATATACTGAGTCGAAATTAGATTAGTAAAAAAAAATATTCTGGGAATGGCCACGCGTCGCGACGCCAAGACTTGCGCGTCGCGATGCGACCTGGAGAAGGCCAAAACAGAAAACTGGTTTTGGTTCGCGTCGCGACACGATGTGCACAACATAGAATCGAATTTGGGTTTATTTTTCCAGAATACATAGCGACGCGAGGTCCACGGCGTCGCGATGCAAGGTCAGTTTCAGGGCCCAAAATTACCCTCATATTCTAACTTACTCCAACCATTTCTCCTCCTTTCCATTGTTTTGCACAAAAAACTCTAAACTACAAACAAATCGACCACAACCATCCAAACTCCAACATATCAGATTCTCTTATGTCAAAAATCTAAATCTCAAACCCTGACGAGATTTTCCTAACTCTTGATCATCTTTCAATAAAACCAATTTTTAGTGTATTATCTACCTCAATGCCATTACGAACATGCCAAGACAACTACCATAACATCATTTATTAAAATCGAAAATTTAGAAGGGGGGGGACGGGCAGGACCGGAAGGTTAGGGGGGATTTCCATTATTTCTTTCTTCGGAGGAGGGCGGAGGGGGGCGGCGTGCGGAGGAGAGCGGAGGAGGGGGCGGCGGAGGCGGCTCCTAGCTGAGGAGGACCGCGGTTTTCTTGCGAGGCGAGCGGAAGGCGAGGAGGCTCTTCCGGAGTGGAGGAGGGGGATGGAAGGAGGAGGAGTTAGGAGAGAAGGCATGAGGAGGGAGGAGTCGAGGAGAGGGGAGGTATGAGGAGGAGGAAGGGGAGGACGGAGCAGAAGAGGAGGTGGCGGCTAGGAGGTTTAGTCCGGGAGTTCGCGAGAGGCGGAGGAGTCTTCTTCGGGAAGAAGAGGGATGGATCGGAGAATGATTAGGAGGAGAGGAGGACGGCAGGCTGAGGATAGGACTTATTCGGAGGTCGCTTCTAGGCGCATTCTGTCTGAGGCAGGGAGGATCGGGGAGCTGAGAGGAGATATTCTACGGCTGGCGGAGGAGGATCCGTTCTTGCCTTCCACTGTCTCTGAGGATATTCTTCTTAGTCTTCTGACGGATGGGCATTTGGATTTGCTTCTCTAGGCAGGCGGAAGGCAGGAAGGAGGAGGAGGCCTAGAGGCTTCGAGAGACTCTGCACTTCCCGGAGGAGCAGAGGAGGACCATATTCGACCGGCTCTGGATTCTGATTTACTTTGGGGCTTCTCCCTAGAGCTTGGTGTTTGCCTATCGGCGGATCTGGCTTTTCTTTGGGGAGTCTTCTTCCGGAGAAGGTCAGCGTCGGAGGGAGCCTGGGAGGAGGCGAGACGTCTTGAGGAGGAGGCGGAGGAGGAAGAAGCAGGAGGAGGAGGAGGAGAGTAATGGAGGAGGATGAGGAGGACTGGAGGGAGGACTGGAGGAGGAGGAGGAGGATGGGGAGCGAGGAGGGTAGGAGGAGGCGGAGGAGGAGGAGGAGGAGGGGAGGAGGAGGAGGAGGAGGAGGAGGAAGCGAGGGAGGAGGAAGAGGAGGAGAAGCGGAGGAGGCGGAAGAGGGGAAGAAAGAGGAGGGAGCTAGGAGGAAGTGAGGAGGGGAGAGGAGGCAGGAAGGAGGAAGAGAGGAGGAGGTTAGGAGGAGTGAGGAAGCGGCAGGAGAAGGAGGAGGAGGAAGAGGAGACCGAGGAGGAGGAGGAGGCGGAAGAGGAGGAAAGGAGGCAGGAAGGCTGATAGAGGAGTTCTTACCGGGAAGAGGGAGGAAGGAGGGAGGAGGAGTCTCCGCAGGAAGAGGAGGACGCTGGAAGAGGGGAGCGGAGTCGAGGAGGAGGAGGAAGAGGGAGGAGGAGGAATGCAGGATAGAGAGAGGAAGAGGAGGAGAGGCAGAGGAGGAGGAGGAAGAAGGAGGAGGAAGAGGAAGAAGAGGATCAGGAGGAGGGAGGCGAGGATGAGCGAGGAGGAGGAGGAGGAGGAGGAGGAGGGGAGGAGGAGGAGGCGAGGGGAGGAGGAGGGAGGAGAGGAGGAAGAGGAGATGAGGAGGCAGAGGAAGAAGAGGAGAGGAGGAGAGGAGGAGGAAGAGGAGGAGAGGAAGCGGGGGGAGAAGAGGAAGAGGGGAAGGAGGAAGGAAGAGGAAGAGGAAGAGGAGATGGGAGGAGGTCGAGGCAGGAGGGAGGAGGAGGAGGTCTTAGGACTTGAGGGGAGGAGGAGGCGAGGAGGGAGGAGAGGAGGAGGAGGTTCGGAGGACGGGGAGGAGGAGGAGGAGGAGGAGGAGGAGGCGGAGGAGGAGGAGGAGGGGAGAGGAGGAGGAGGATGAGGAGGAGGAGGAGGAGGCGAGGAGGAGGCGGAGGAGGAGGAGATTTCTTCGGAGGAGAAGCTTCTTCGGAGGAGGATGAGGCGTTCGTTCTGATGATTGCTTCGGATGCGGAGGCGGAGTTAGTCTTCTTCTTCTTCCTTCATCTTCTCCTCATTCTTCACCTTCTTCGGTCTTCTTCTTCTTCTTCTTCTTTCTTCTTATTCTTCTCTTCCTCTTCTTATTCTCTTCTTTTTCTTTTTCTTTTTCTTTTTTTCTCTTCTTTCTTTCCTTCGTTCTCTCTTATTCTTTCTTCTAAATGTTATGGTTTTTGCAAATAGTATCCCTTATTTATAGTAGGGACCCATTTGACTAATTTTTAATATTTTAGTTTGAAAAAAAAATAGAAATTTTGAGAGAAATGTGGATTTTTCTAAATGGGTCCAGATTCACTATTCATCTAAACTTTTGGGTCTTTTTTGACCCATTTCTGCTTCTAATTTGGAAAACTATTCAACACAGAAGTTGTAGTTCTCGATCTCAGCATTCCGGGGATATAAAATTCATAAAAATCGGAGTTCTTATGAGAATGTTACGGCCCAAATACCATGGGCTATCCGGAGTGGAATATCGTATCATCTAGTATCGTAATCTTGAAAAAATTTCTGATCATTCCCATAGTCATTTCATGAGAGTATATGTATCCAAACATGATTTATATTATGTAACACTCATCTCACAGTGTAACAATAGTCGGGGTTTTAGTAGTCGGGATTCCCGATCGTTACAACCTGGTTTAAAATTGAAACGTGATGCATTTAGGAGAAAATAATACAAGATGGTGATCATGTCCTAGTGTGATTCATGATTTGTCTGAGTGTCCTAGGATGATTAAGATCGCCATGCTAAGACTTATTTTCTTCCTGATCAACTGGATTTTCAACTCAAGTAGGTGGATTTTCATTTTGGTTATCGGCCATTTTGACTGACAATGAATGTGATAGAGACTCTCTATTTAATCTATCACTAGATGATCGAGACCAATATCTCATGCAACCTAAATGCAGACTATATGCTAAAATTTAAATATGCAAATGCAATACTTACAAAAAAATAAATAAATAAATAAATAAATAAAAATAAACAAGTTGAAAAATATAAAAATAAAAATAAATGACAAAAGAAAAGAAAAACAAAAAAAATACAAATGTAGTGATTAGATCTAAAAACGTCATCTGATTCTTGTCAATTCAGATCTCAATTGAATTTCTCGTGACGCTGTCTCAATTTCTCGAATTTGGTTCTCACAAAAAATTATGGAAGAATCTCTAGATATAGATGGTTCAAGAAAGTCTTTGCAAAAAATACAAGCTCCATTTTAATTGATTTTTCTCTCTCTTATAACCTTGAAGAATTAGGTACATGATTTTTCTGTATGTGGAATGTCTGGGTTCGGGATTCATTTAGGATCAATCATGATATCTTGGATCTATACAAATGCAAAGAAGAAAAAAATGAGATGTAGAAAATACAAAAAAAAAAAAAGGAAATACAAAAGAAGAAAGAAAAAGTATTATTCTATCTACTAAATTATATTCCCTGGCAATGGCGCCAAAAACTTGACACACTCACAAAGTGGTTTTTTACTCTCAAGTATAAGAGTGTCGAAGTAATAAAATAACCCGGTAAGTTCGAGATAGATCCACAATGAATAAATTTAATAAGATAAAATAATAATTCAAGTAAAAAAAAAAGTGAATTGTTTGAAGTGATTGAAAATTTTAAATTAGATTGCAACAATAAAATAAAATAATGGGGCTAGGAGATCCATTTTTAATATCTCAAATTTAGAAATCTTACTTTTATAATATATAAATTGTCATTATTACCCAGTTAATTTATTTCAAGAATTAATTATGCCAAAATATATAAAATCAGCCATAAAGGCTGTGATAATATTTATCTATAACAAGTCCAGTTAGGTACTCAATTATGCTAAATAAATAAAACCAGCCATGTAGGCGGTAACAAAGTTTGTCAATAATTAATCCAGATTTAAATTAATTATTAGTCTTTAGATTACAATTTATATATTATAATATAAATAAGATTAATCTATATTTTCATATTAAAAATTTCACCTTTTACCCTAGCAGTATGAAATTAGCTACTCATGATTTGAATAAAAACACTCATAATTGTATTCCTGGAAGAAAAAGAAATTACAAGAAAGCCTTAAGAAAATAAAAAACACAAGAGCTGAAACTCCACAAATTTTTCGAGAGAATTGTAGAAATCAGACTGAGGAAACTGAGCACCTCTATTTATAGAGGTGCTCCCACCTTCCTTGCTTGAAAATTGCAAGCTGTACACAACTTGCAATTTGCAAGCACACACATTTGCTATTGCAATTGTTTTCTCCACCAAACATGCAACACTTTGGATTTTGCATGTTTGGTGGAAGTTGATAATCCACCAGAAGGTGGATTGTCATCTTCCATCTTTAATTAATATATATATATATATATATATATATATATATATATATATATATTAATAATTACATTTAACACACTTTAGATTTTTCATCAATTTCGGTCTTGAAAACTTCAGAACTAGAAAATCTTGTCGTCAACAAAAATTTAGATATTTGAGTCTTCTTTCATCTGGAACTAGAATCACTTCTATCCTATATCGGAGTAAAATGTTATGACCAAAATACGAGGATTGCGCAAAGTTGGAATTTCCGAAATCGTATACTATTAGAACGCCCTTTTAAGTTTTTGTCCTTTTAAATCCAAATGTCACGCCCATTTTTCTAGTTATACATTCAAAGTATTAATCACCTACATAAGAAATAAAAATCACAATAAAAATATATAAAACATAAATTTAATTATTATTTTATAACTGTACTAAATTAATGGGATTAATGAAATTGTAAGTGTGAAATGTTTAGTTTCTCTTTTATCAAATGTATGCTTTTTAATATTCATCAACAACTAACTTCTATAATGTCCGAACTTGATCAAGATAAAATGAGAGCAAATGAAATCACAGCAAAGAACAACCAACATAGCAAACTGAGAAAATAACAAAAACAACCGTTGGAACAACTAAAATGGCTACTGGGATACCTAAAACTGCCACTGGAACCGTGGAACAAAACAGCCACTGGAATTGACTCTTGAGTTTTCGAGTTTGTTGGTTTTTTTTGGATTTAGCAAACTAAAGGTTCTATTTTGTTAAAATAAGTAAAAAAAACTTTTGCCATACTGTTGGGATTGATTTCGCTTTGAATTCATACGTAATTTTGAACATAATGGTTGTTGCTATTACAGCAAATGAAAGATCATGAAAAGTTTAAAAATAAATTTTAGCAAAAACAAGGCTCATGCAAGTCTAGGTCGATTTGGGCCACATTCGTATACTCATGACGTGCGAGCGCACATTGGATCAAGGCCAGCCAACCCCGAATCAGGCTGTGATTCGTGTAGAGAGAGCCTTTATTCATAAGTTCTTACCGCCCCAAAAACTAGCATCTATATATAAGCACTACTTGTTATTATATAATAGATATGAGATTACTTAAATTTTCTTTATTTTCCCTTCTCAATGAGTACACTTTATGAGATTAATTCTCATCCACTCGATCATCATTTTAAGCATATCAATATACCATTCCGGAGTACTCATGGAGGAGAATCTGAAATGCTCAAGACCTCATCATTTCCATAAATGAGTCCCAATTAAAAAGAGTTTCAAAATAGGAAAAATACATATATTTCTAGGCTTGGCAATTATGTTTGGGCCGGCCTATCCCGGGCCCATAGGGCTTAGCCTGGACCATAAGAAAAAGGCGGGGGCTAGGGCTTTAAATAATAAGGCATTTTAATTAAAGAGCCACATAAGGGCTTTTGAAATAAAAGCTTTGGGCCAGCTCTTTATTACATATAATTTTAAAAAATAATTATATATATTTATTGAATTATATGTTTGCAGTTTAGAATTATTTATTATAATATTGTTTAATGTACTAGTGTTGTGTTTTATGGTTTATTATTATTTTTTAAGCTTGTTTATGTTGTATTAGTATTATTTGTTACTTTTTTAGTTTTTTTTTTAATATTGAGAACTTATAATATATTTTACAGGGTATAAACTATTGAAAAAATCATTTTATAGTGGGGTTATGTTAATTTTTTTTTAAAATACTATTATTTAATTAATAATTTTTAAAAATTTAGAGTTGAATTTGGCCCCGGTCTGACCCCATATCAAGCGAGCTAGGGCCGGATTTGGCTTCTCATAATTGGACATGATTTTTGAGAGCTTGGACTTTAATATATTTTATCGGTTAGGGCCAGGGCTTGGCCAATGTCTGACTCGGCCCCGTCCATTGCCAACCCTATATATTTTCCTTAATTTCCAAAAATTTATGAATGGTTTTCTTATTAATAGTTGTAGATTTTGTGTTGGAATTCAAATGAGCTTCATCAAAGCAGATTTTCTATTAGCAAAAACTTATAGTTTAGGGCTAGGGCCGATTCAGGGTTCGCTGGCCTTGATCCAATGTGAACTAGTACATCATTCGTATATGGATGTGAGACAAATTCTCATTCACCCGAGCATTATTTTAAGCGTATCAATATATCATTGTGAAGTATTCATGGAGGAGAATATGAAATGCTCAAGACCTCATCATTTTCATAAGTGAGTCCCACTTAAAATGAGTTTCAAAATAGGAAAAAATGCATACATTTTTATCTTGTCAATTAGTCTCATGCCGGTCCGACCAGGGCCTACAGAGCTTTAGCCTAGCCCTTAAGAAAAAGGCTGGGGCTAGTGTCTTAAATAATGAGGCCCTTTTTACATATAATTTTAAAAAATAATATATATATATTTATAGAATTATATGTTTGTAGTGTAGAATTATTTATTATTAGTATTGTTTAATGTACTAGTATAGTGTTTTATTATATTTTTTTAAGCTTGTTTAAGTTGTATTAGTATTACTTGTTACTTTCTTAGTTTTTTTTTTAAATATCTAGAACTTATAATGTATTTTACAGGGTATAAACTTTTGAAAACTTCATTTTATAGTGAGACTATGTTAATTCTTTTTAAAAATACTACTATTTAATTAATAATTTTTTAAAAATTTAGAGTTGGGCTTGGCCCCAGTCCAACCCCATATCAAGCGGGGTAGGGTCGGGCTGGGCTTTCTCATAAATGAATAGGGTTTTTTAGGGTTTGGACTTTAATATATTTTATGGACTAGAGCCAGAGCTTGGTTAAAGCTCGACTCGACCTAGTCCATTGTCAACCCTATATATTTTCCCTTATTTCCAATAATTTATGAATTATTTTCTTATTAATAGTTGTAGATTTTTGTGTTGGAATTCAAATGAGCTTCATCAAAGCAGATTTTCTATAAGCAAAAACTTATAGTCTAACATTAAAAAAGTGGTGCAGCCAATATAAAAATAGTGATGAGTTTGAGAAAATTGGAAAAGCGATATATTTATCGTCGTTTTTGATAACTAAATGGACTAATTTGTTAATATACAATGGCAAATTTATTCAAATCCGACCTTGATATGATATGATATGATTTGGATTCAAAAAATTATGGATTCGCATTAACAAAAAAGCGAATCCAGATTTGAGTTTTAATGATCACATGGATCCAAGTTAATCTAGAATTCGAAAATAATATAATAAAAAATAATTAAAAGTGTTTTTATTTGTGATTTTAATATATTATTTTCGATTTAGATTTAATGTTATTTTTGGATAGATTTTGAATTATAAATATGGTTTTGAATGTTAAATTGATATTATTTAATTATGAATGTTAGTGTACTTTAGATGTTTAAAATTAAATACTTTTAAAAAATTAGTATTTCTTATGGATTTGAATATTTGTAAATCCAAATGATAATACCTAGATTCGGATCTATATGCATCCTTTATGAAACCTGAAGAAGCAAAAAGTGTGGGATTTGTTATCATTAAGAACAGTGTCTGGCCAGTCCCATCTTCAATTGAGCTTGAATGTTGTAGTTATGCCAGACTTTGTGGATCTAGGATCTAATGTTATTGGTGATTTGTTGGGATGAGATTCAGTGTCCCACACGTTAGTACTCTAATGCTCAAGTTAGCAACTTATTCAATAGTAAGTAGTCGAAGAAAATAAAGAGCTTATAGATAGGTATTGTCTTTTTAAAGAGTAATATGTTTCAGATAGTGTTTCTTTGTTTGTTTTTTGATGTGACCGACAAAAACTCTTCTAGAATCTGTCATTTTTATTTTTTTATAAATATTCATTTCTACTATGAGTTGAGTATTAATGATGTTTTAAACACGTGGTGTTTTTATATCGGATACATGTTTGACATATCATGCTTTATTCTTATATGTTTAGTTTGGTGGAACGTGATTATATTACTAATTTCACTTGTCGAGTAGCACATTTGCATGTCAAGATAAGTGAGTTGTAATTAAACTTCACCAATTTTGGTGTTTTGGAATATTATTTAGGTTTTATAAGAGATTTTTGGTTTCCTTAATTAATTCATTTCAGTGTTATAGTATTCTGGAAGATCATTAGTCAAGTGTTTCTTGATGTAATAAACTCTTTCCAAATATGGCACAACACGAAGTGGTGTTGCCCCAAGGCGTCCAGGTTTCTCAGGGACAGAATCATGATTATGTCCCACTTATGAGAGGACCACAACCGCCGCCCATGGCAATGTCATTTAATGGCAATGACATGTTAAGGGAACAGATGACCAAGATCCTCCAAAATCAATTCGGTCTAGGAGTACGGCCAATTCGGCCAAGGTATCGGAAGACATATCCCGATTGGATCGATGTGGCATATCCGTGGCCTAGAAACTACAAAATACCAGATTTTTCTCTGTTTACGGGGTCTGGGGAAGTTTCTACCATGGAACACATAAGGTGATTTACCCTTCAGTGTGGAGAGGTCACTGACTTACATAAATTGAGGTTATTCCACGGCTCACTGTCAGGAGTAGCTTTCTCCTGGTATGTCATTCTGCCGGCCAACTCAGTAGAAAATTGGCAACAAATGGAACAGTTGTTCCATGCGCAATTCTATAAAGCCGAATCCGAAGTGGCTTTGGCCGATCTGGAAAACTTGAGACAGTTACCAGGAGAGTGGGTCGAGACATTCTTACAGAGGTTTAAAGTGGCTCGAGGCCGATGCTACGTGCCTTTGCCAGAAAAGTAATTTGTGAGAATCGCTCAAATTTGTCTCAATTTCGATCTGAAAAAGAAATTTCAAGATCGTGAATTTTGGGACCTCCCCCAACTCATCACTAGTGTGGTGCGTTATGAACGATTGCTAAGGGAAGAAGAGCAAATGAAAAATTCTAGCAAAGGGACATATTAGAGGAACATCGATTATGAAGTAGGCGAAATGGACATCGAATCGGCCGACTTGTGTTTGGCCGAATTGGTTAAAAGGAAGCCGTACATTTGTAAAACGTGGGCCGAACCCCTAGCCAAAGAAAAGAACGACAAAAAGAGTAGAGACTTCTCTTTTGATATCACAAAAGTCGATGCCATATTCGATCAGTTATATAAGAAAAAGCAGATTAGCTTGAGCGATCGCCACACGTTGCCAAGCGCCGAGCAAATCGGCGGGAAAAAATATTGTAAGTGGCATAACGCATGGTCCCATTCAACTAATAACTGTCTCGTTTTTCGAAATGTTTTACAGGATGCCATAGAATCTGGACGAATAACATTCGAAAAAAAGATGGCAGTGGACGACAACCCATTTCCGAAGCCAGTGGAATTAAACATGATCAACTCTGATCTTACCAAAATGAGTCTGCCAAAGGTCAAATTGGTTCTAGATGAAGAGCAGGACCGTCATCGTCCAAGCGCCCTGGAAAGGATTAAAGCACCCCAAGAACGGAAGGATCAGTAAAACCTTTGTGTACGGTGCAAGAACAATATAGGATGGATGAGAGAGTCGGAAGATACCTGCGAAAGGCATGTAAAGAAAGAGCCAATAACATGGCAGCCACGGACCTTCTCACCAAGGTTCTACGGCGAGAATTCGAACTTCGTCCAAAATGTGAGGACGTTTAGGCCAAAGATTCATCAGCCCAACGTGTGGCATTCGTACCACAGGCCGTATCCGGGACAGCATCCAGGAAAGAATTACCCTCATGTGGACGAAATGACAAGGACACAACTGAGGCGACACCAGCAAAATTATGGCCATATGATGCGCCAACAAGGTGAAATGAAGGTCGCCACAGACTGTAATGCTTGGACATGAAAGAAACCAGGTGAAAATAATAAAGAGAATGAAAACCGATGAGGGACAATGACGAATTGCGAAGAGCGTACCAAGTTTGATAGACAAAAGCGAGATGAGACAGACACTGAAAAGCCCACTATCGTCATTCAATTCGATAATATGCCATCGGTTGTGGCTAATCATTACCTATTGTCCGAAAAATTCAAGGGGGACAACAGTGGAGGATCCGAAAATAACGAAGATGTTTACGATGGTAATGAAACCGAATTTGCGGCACTCTCAATTACAGATAGAGAGGCATCAGATGAGGAAACGACAGACATAGAAGAAGAAATAGACATCAGGACCGAGGCATGAAGAAGGGGAATATCACAGAATCGGCTTCTCAAAGAATTGTATGAGGCCGGCAACCCTGCGATCGGAATGTTAGGAGAGGACTTGGGACGATCTCCATACATTGTCCTGTATGGAACGCCCACAATAAAACGGATCGTTACCAGGGTGGAAAAGCGAAGAATGACTGTCAATAATGTCTCTCACAATACACCAGTCACGTTACCACATTCGGGATGGGACACGGGAGGAGAAATGCCCCAGACCAATAGCGAGAGTGAGCAGATAGGCCTATCAGGGAAATTGATATTCCCGAAACCACCACCGCAGATGACCAATCACTTACGGTCATTATATGTAAAAGCAAAAGCCAATGGGATACCCATCACCAAAGTATTGATTGACAATAGAGCAGCCATCAATGCAATTCCGGTTAGGATGCTAGGGCGTTTAGCAAAGTCAGAGGAGGACCTCATCCCTACGAAAATGGTGCTAACAAGTTTCAATGGAAGGACGACAACGACCAAAGGGATCGTCCCACTAGACTTGCAAGTGGGAGTACTACAAAAACAGTACTATTTTTTGTTATAGACGGGCCAACAACATATAACATGCTTCTAGGACGAGATTGGATACACGGCAACCGATGTGTTCCTTCATCTCTTCATCAGTGCTTAGTTTTCTGGAACCAGAAAGATGAAGTGGAAATAGTGCATGCCGACAATAAGCCTTTCGCAGCGGAGACAAATTCGACTTAATATTTCATGTACGAAGGGAATTATGGGCCGACCAGAGTTCTGAATGAAGGGGAAAGCT
Source organism: Zanthoxylum bungeanum (assembly GCA_019454045.1). Lineage (NCBI taxonomy): Eukaryota > Viridiplantae > Streptophyta > Magnoliopsida > Sapindales > Rutaceae > Zanthoxylum > Zanthoxylum bungeanum. The sequence continues at coordinate 26,727 of SKCR01014002.1, read as the reverse complement.
CGACCATTGTGGCTCAAAATGATGAGCCATACCCCGCAGGTCTGCTAATTGATTTGTTCGAGCAAACAAGGCCAATCACAGTGGTCTTTGGAGAGTCGACACACAACAGCTCAAATGAAGAGGAACAAACAAAATAAAGAACAAGCCGTACTCGCGGCTGCCAAGGCCAATCTAATGGCCTATGTGACGAAACGAGAGAATGAGGCCGAAGCTCAGGCCATGATTTCGGCCTTAAGGGATAAATTGTTAGCACACCATACAGAAGACATGATAAGAGAGACATTTGAGGTAGATTGTTTGCTCGAAGGAAGTCACAAGAGCGGACTGGAAGAAGAAGAATACGCTCTGAACGGACGGCATAAGACGAACGTTTCAAAGGCACATGATGTATTGGACGAGGTAAATTTGGGAAGCAATGACGATAGACGCATCATCTACATCAGTAAGGAACTAGAGGCCCAGGTACGTGAAAAACTGATCCATTTATTACGGAAATATAAAGACTGTTTTGCTTGGGATTATAATGAAATGCCTGGTTTAGATAGGATGTTAGTAGAGCATAGATTGCCAATCATGCCAAGCCACAAACCACATAAGCAGCCTCCACGGAGGTTTGCACCCAATGTCATGCCTGATATTAAGAAATAGGTTGAACGCCTTTTGGAAGCGAAATTTATTAGGACGACCATATATGTAGAATGGTTGTCAAATATCGTCATGGTCATGAAAAAGAATGGAAAAATAAGAATATGTATAGACTTTAGGAATTTAAATCTATCAACACTAAAAGATCAATACCCCATGCCGACTGTAGATTCCCTGGTAGATTCCACGGCAGGGTATCAAGTATATTCTTTTAGTTGCCCAGGTTCTTTAGGGTGTTATGAGTGGGTAGTAATGCCATTCGGCCTAAAAAATGCTGGGGCCACTTACCAACGGGCCATGAATTTAATCTTTCATGACATGATCGGCAAATTTGTAGAGGTCTATGTGGACGATATAGTGGCTAAATCTTCCACCATGGAAGAATATTTTAGCCAGTTAGCGACAGTTTTAAGCGAATGAGAAATTTTAAACTAAAATTAAACCCTGCCAAATGTGCTTTCGGGGTGTGTGCAATTAATTTCCTAGGTTTTCTAGTACACCAATGGGGGATTGAGATTGACACTAATAAATCTCGGGCAATCACCGAAGCTAAACCTCCCAAAAATAAGAAAGAGTTGCAGAGATTTTTAGGGCAAATTAATTTCTTAAGACGATTTATCTCTTATTGTGCAGGAAAAACTTAAGTGTTAACAATGACGAATTCATCTGGACCGAAGAACATCAAAAGGCTTTCGAGAGCCTGAAGAAATATTTGTTTCAGCCGCCAGTGATGGTACCCCCTGTGCCAGGACGGCCTATGAAGTTGTAAATATGGCCGAAGAACGGTCCATAGCTGGGATAATCGCGCAAGACGATGACACAGACGTCGAAAGAGCCATTTATTATATAAGCAGACAATTGTTGAATTATGAATGTAATTATTCTCCAATGGAGAAATTATGTTTGGCTTTGTATTTTACATGTATTAAACTACGTGCCTACCTTAGGCCGAATATAGTGTACTTGATCACTAAAGTTAATATAATAAAGTACATGTTTTCTCGTCCCATCTTGCATCAAAGAGTCGGTTTCTGGTCATTATCACTTTCAGAATTTGATATACGGCATGAGCCCCAAAAGGCTGTAAGAAATCAAGCCTTAGCCGATTTCTTAGCTGACCACCCATGTTTGAGCACCATTAGAGAGATAGAAATGGAACTAGACGTATGCAGTCTGAAACCGTGGAGAATGTATTTTGATAGGTCCAACACAGCAAAATGAGCTGGGATGGGGATAGTCCTAGTCAGCCCATTGGGAGAATCGTTCCGCTTTCTAATCAGGTTGAACGAATATTGCACTAACAACCAGGCCGAATACGAAACCTTGATATTTCGGTTGGAAATACTTCTCAATATGGGAGTAACACACGTGTCTATTAAATGAGATTCGCAAGTAGTGATCCAACAGATAATAGGGACTTTTAAATGCCAAATCCCATCAGTCATGGCGCTATTGGATGTGGCTAAAGAGTTGGTAGGTCAATTTGACCATGCAGAATTAGAACACGTTCCGAGAGCGAAGAATGAAATGGCCAACAATTTGGCCCAAGCAGCTTCCGGACATAAACAAACAAACATAGATGGTATATATAGAAATGAAGAAGTTAAGCCAGCCTTGATGAGACGAAAGAGAGAGATAGATGTCATGACCATCGAAGTTGAAAATGAGGAAGATTGGAGAAGCAAGATCAAAGAATTTCTAGAGAAGCCTGAAAGTGGGAAAGATCGGAGGCTGAAACTCAAAGCCCTGAATTACGTGGTATTAGAGGATGTATTGTATAAGAAACGCCAAGACGGGCTGTTGTTGAAATGTGTAGGGCTATCGGAGTCCAAGACCGTCATGGCCGAGATACATGAATGTGTTTGTGGGGCTCACCAGGCCGGAATAAAGATGAGATGACTGATTATACGGAGCGCCTATTATTGGCCGAAGATAGGAGAATCATGCATCTCGTATGCCAAAAGATATATTGCTTGTCAGAAGCATGGGCCTATTCAGAGGGCACCAGCAACCAAAATTATCCCCGTCATTAAACCATGGCCATTCATAGGATGGGCGATAGATTTGATAGGAAAAATCTATCCTGCATCAAGTAAGAGGCATACTTTCATTATCATTGCCACCGACTTCTTTACCAAATGGGTGGAAGCCATTCCGGTAGTAGAGATCTCTCAAGAGCAAATCATCAAGTTCATAAAAAAACACATTATTCACCAGTTCGGTATACCACAAACGATAATGGTGGATCCTGGTACTTCGTTAAATGGCGAGAGAGTACAAAACTTCCTGGCCGAATATGGAGTCCGGCTAGTAACCACCACCCCGTATTACCCTCAGTCAAACGGTCAGACAGAGTCGTCCAATAAAACCCTTAAAGGGTTGATTCGAAAGATGGTGACAGATAATGCTAGGCGATGAGACGATTGTTTGAGTCAGGCCCTATGGGCCTATAGGACGTCACCACAGACGAGTACACACCATTTCAATTAGTATATGGTCAAGAGGTTGTACTACCAGTAGAAATGAATATCGAATCCACTAGGGTGATGTTGCAAAAAGAGTTGACGAAGGAAGATTACAACGAAACAATGATCCATAATTTATTGGAATTGGACGATATGAAATGCGATGTGTTAAATCGTTTGGAAGCACAAAAGAAGAAAATAGCCAAGGAATATAATCTCAGGGTCATGGCTAAATCATTCAGAAAAAGGCGAATTAGTATGGAAAACTATATTGCCACTTGGTGCTAAAGATCCGGCATATGGCAAATGGTCGCCTAATTGGGAAGGCCCATTCGAGGTAAAAGATGTGTTACCAAACGGGGCATATCATTTAAAATATTTAAACAGAAGGGCACATGCTAGGGCGATAAATGGCAAATACTTGAAAAAATATATGCCCTCACTATGGGAGCATGAAAATATAATGTCTTTGCAATAAAAACAAAATGCAGTAATATAATAATGTATTTTCATTAATTCAGGACGAAAATGTCCTCAAAAGTACAAAGATTGGACGATGTAACGTCCTACAATACATCATTGGCTTTGGCCCGAAGACCGCCATAATTCCCCGAGCAATTCCTTTATGGACGAAAACATCTCCATCCTCAGACGCCATTCCTTTCGCACCTCCAAACCTGCTGTCTCCAAATCGGCCAAGCTCTTCTCAAAATCGATACGGGCCAGACCTTCGTACTATGCCAAAGATTCGTCAATCTACGTTACTTGGGCGGCAATGGTCCTCCTCTTAGCCTCTTTCCTCATACAGCTCTCCTCAATAAGACGCTGGATTTCCTATAATTGTCGCTCTAGGTCCAGGAGAACTGATTCCTCAGTCACCATTTCATTTGTGGTCTCCCTCAAGGCCTGTTGAAGGGCATCGAGAGAACCGCGGAGCGTTTCTTTCTTCAATATAGAGGAACGAAGCCCAATTCTTTGACTGTGTATATTGCGATACCGAGAGATAAGGGCTGTTACATCATCCTGCAGTTCTTGGAGGAAGAGCCGATTATCTACTGATATAGGCAAGGCATGGAGGGCTAGTAGTCGGCTTAATTCGGAGGAACTTCTGTCCAATTGAAGAATGTTTTCTGGCAGAGCGGCCTGGCCAATCTCCAACGTAGTAAAAGAATCATATTGGCCGATGATCTCGCGAAGGACCTCCAGTTCCGTACTAGCCCCGGCCGAAGGCGAAGAAGGCCGAAGTGGAGCAGAAGACAATCGTCCAAGATCATCCAAAATGTTCTGGATCGATTGCAGCAGCGGGTCGAATGCCTGTGTACAAAGAAGAAATTAGCAGAAGTAAACTGAAGTCATAAACTAGAGGAAGAGGAAAAAAGACTTACCACCCCAGGACCAGAGCTAGATGGCCTATCCGTCGATGCCTCAAAAACATTAACTTGCAGCTGCACAGGTTCTTGTTGAAGTGAATGATCTGAGGATGACGGCTGCACGGGGACAGAAACTAACGGTTGTTCAGGAGACGCGGCCCGAGGAGGTGACAACCGAGCAGGAGAATGTTATTACATGATGGGAGACTCAGCCCGAAGGGGCAATGATCGTTCAGAAGCAGCAGATAATTAAGCTGACGTAGCAGGAGCTGCAGGCAGAGGAATCAAAGATTGGGGAGCCGAAGATGATGGTTGTTCAAGCACAGAAAGATTTTGCGCTGACAGGACAAGAGACTTCACTCGCGGAGGAGAGGGCGAAAAAGCCGAGGACGACGGCAGTGCGAAGGCCGAAGTCTGGTGCACTGAAGAACCTGAAGATGCTCCATGTGGCGTTGAGTGTTGTGGCGCAGCGGTGGGCTGAACATCTACAAGAAAATCAGAATCAGAAGAATCAGAAATATAAATGACCTCATCTTCTTCATAAATACAACGAAGCATGCCGTCCTTGTACATGGACCAAGACTCCTCTAATAACTCCAATTCGGTCAAACTATAAAGGCCGTCTACGTCCCTATAACTCCCCCTAAGCCCTGTGGCAGACATCCTGCGTACTAAGGGGTAAAGCCGCTTGAGATGACGCCAAAGAGACCCATCTGGCCAAGTAGGCTTTGGCACTTCAGCCTCGTCGTCCGGATCCTGCACAATTGGTACATGATCATTCAATAGGGACGTTCAAATAAGGGATGGTTTCTTGGAATTTCCTTAATGTATGACACAGAAATCGGTGACGCTGTCCCAGACTCGCGGCCCGATTGGGAGTATGGAATAGCCCGCAGGGGAACTAAACCAGAGAAATAATATGGAGTCACCACCCGGTGTGAACCGGGAAAATGATTTAAGGCCGCACTCACCCCTCGCAAGGGAATACCTCAAACTGTTGGGTTCGGAATGGTCCCTTACTTATTCCACTTGTAATGAACGGATTTGTGCAATAATCTAACCAAGTTTAAGCAACATATATTTCCAAGGATAATCTACTTCTAAGTTCATGCATAAAAAAAATAAATTGGAATAACGGCAAGCATATAATTTCATAAACACATTATATTGATAAACACAGAGACGTAAATAAACAATAATTGTACAAGCATGCATATTAAAGAGAGGCAATTAAGTGCATAATGTAACTAATAACAACTATAAAGGCATTGATGATAAAAGCGAGCACACAATCTTATGAGCATATCGAATAAATGCAGAAAATATAAACAAACAATAACAGTAAAGGCATAAATATTGAAGAGAGCTAATTAAGCATACGATGGGGAAGAGAATGACTAATGGAACAAACATGCATGAAACATGATGAAGGAATTTGTCCAGTGTGTGCGCGTTCGTGTAGCATTCGTAAACGCGTTCGAACAGTAAACAGCATGCAAGCGTTCGAGTAGCGTTTGGTAACGCGTTCGAATGATAAACAGAATGTCCGCGTTCGTATAGCGTTTGTAAACACGTTCGAACGGGATGAGACCTGATGCATGATATAATAAAATGCATGCGTGTTCGAGTAGCGTTCGTAAACGCGTTCAAACGGTAAACAGAATGCAAGCGTTCGAGTAGCGTTCTAAGGCGCGTTCGAATAGAAATAAGACAGAATGCATATGTTCGTGTAGCGTTCGTAAATGCATTCGAACGGGATGAGACAGAATACATACGTTCGTGTAGCGTTCGTAAATGCGTTCGAACGGAATGAGACAGAATGTATACGTTCGTGTAGCGTTTGTAAACACGTTCGAACGAGATGAGACAAAATGCATACGTTCGTGTAGCGTTTGGAAACACGTTCGAATGAGATTGCCAAAATGGCATCTGAAATGACACAAACACATATATGGATAAACAAATACACAATGTAAGACCTCGTGTGCCCGAAGGAACAAATTTCACATTCAATCGGGTGCACCTCGTCCGGATACAAGGTTGGATGAAACGAAATGTGTGAATCTCTCGAATGGTACGTGGTATTGTATCCCGAGTGCAAACCGCAATACCGTCCATTCGGATTCGGCTATAGAATTTACGTCCGGGTTTCCATCCGATATACCACAAGAGAGAACACATGTTCAATTCATTCAAGGACAACAACATATATCAACAAATGACTCTCATGCGAAGGAATTCTAATAAATAACAAAAAAGGATGAGAATAAATAAGAATGGTGCCCTCAGGTCTAACCTCTTAGGTCGTCTCTCGAAACTGTGTTACACGGCCGTCGGAAGGGTTGATGCTCCGCAACTCCTCCAGGTTCACTGGTCCGCTGCTCTCGTTCACTGCTTCGCTGTTTTGAGCTGTCGTTTCCTCTGTTTTGCTGCTGTTTTGCTGCTGTTTCTTGCGGTAATTTAAGGGTTTTAAAGTGCAGTTTTTTTGTCACTGTTTTGCTATATTAAGGGACTGTTTTTTGCTATTGTTTTCGGTGTTTGGGCTGCTGTTTGGGGGGTGATTTTTTGGTCACTACAGTGCAGTTTTGGGGACTATTTTTGGTGGTTATGGTGGTGTGTTTTAAGGCAGTTTATTCGGTCACTACAGGGCTGTTTTAGATGGTTGTATACGTGCAAGGAAGGACTGGACAGTGGGCAATTTGCGAGGGTTGTGTGCGTGCAAGTGAGAGGTGTTTAGGGGTGATATTTTCGGTTGCTAGAGGGAGAAGGAGAAGAGAATTATTTTTCTTGCTATTCTTGTCTTGGGCGTGTAGAGCTAGCCCAGAGCAAGAGTTGGATTTATGTTTCTTTTATAGGCAAAGGCTAGGGTTCCTCTTGTTTGAATATGAATGGGATCAAGCAATTATGGGGGGGATATTTCTAATTAGTATCTCACAAGGAAAGCATCTAATTAAATTAGGGAGGTGATTTGTTCAAATTAGGAATGGATTTATTTGATTTTTTTTAATTAGGTATGTGATTATTTAGATTTTATTTGATTTGTTTTAATTTATGAAGGATATTATTTTAATTTGTGACATGTTTTAATTATTTTTGGGTGGGTTTTGGTGGGCTAATTGGGCTTGGGTGTGAGTCTAGCAACAAAACCAGAATTACCGACACCGTTCGAACGCCTATTCGAACGCTACACGAATGCCCGCAATCTGTTTGATGTTCGAACGTGTTCACGAACGCAGCAGGAACGAAAGCAGTGAACATATGAATTGAATCTGATGACATACATATTCTGAATTTCCCCTTCCGACATTCGTTTCCCGCGACTTCCGAAACCTAAAGAGTAGTGCCTCCGTACGAGACTCATCATCGGGACTTATATGAAAAATGTAATGCCTACACTTAACCATTGTGCGTGAATGGCCAGATTCTATATGTGGCTCCGTACCTTGAGGATCGGCTCTGGACGAATCACCGGTAACAGCTGTGCCGCCCTCTTCTGGCGTTTGCTCCATGATTGGAGCCTCGGCTGCTTCGTCCTCATCCGATGGAAGCTAAACAATCGGCACCTCAGAAGATCCCACTTCCTTGAGACCTTCAGATATAGGAGCGTCAGGCCCCAAAATTTGAGACGTTTCGGGCAGTGCAGAGGGGGGTTCGATCCGAAGCGCCTGCACAAAGTATAAAATGTTAAAACCGCGATTTACATCAAACTTATGTACAAAAGAAGACAGGCATCAGACTCGTACCTTAGAACGATGCACAAGTGGCACGTCTGAATCTGAGCTACAACTGGGGGAAGGCTTCTTCCTTTTGGCGTTCTTTATTTTCTTGGGTTTGGCTGTCTCAGCTGCCTTCTTTGACCCCGCCGGCTCAGAAGACTTGGGGGACAACGAGATAGTAGAAAACACCCTCATAGAAGGCAAAGAAAAGAATCTTTCACGGTCAGATGGCCTAAAACGGTCAAAAGAAGAATGGACCGATGTGCAAGAAGCAAAGGGAACTATCACAAAAGAAGAAATCAAAGAACGAGTCTCCGACAAGGAGTGCTCTATGTCAGAGACCGAAAGGACTCTAAAACGATCTGATGAAGCAGAGCGACTATGGAAGAATGGAAGAGGCCATCCTCGAACGAGATCAAACTGGCGGGCAACGAAGTTGGGCGAATACACTTCCACTCCAGCCTTGCCATTGGCCCCGGTCAGGATGTCATGAATCAGGTCGCGGCTGCATAAAAACCTGCGCCATATGTGAAGACCTGAATCGTCCTCTTCCGACTAAGGAATATCATGAACAAATGATGGGTTGTCCACCACAGAAAAAGGGAAAAAAGAAGGAACCCGATAAAGAGTATAGAAATATTCAAAAACAGTGCGAGGGAGGAAAGTAGATGGCCGAAATTGGGAAAAAATAAGACCGGCACAAGTATAAGAATGATTGGAATCAATGGTGCCAAAAATAGGGAAATAGGCTCTCAGCCAAAGATGAACGAGCCACAGAGGGCCAGAGGCAATGTGCGAGGCCCCCGACCGAAGTTGTTTTTGGAGGACGGCCAATCCTCGATAAATAGCGGCTAGCAAGAAGGATGTCAGGTCCAAACGACGACCATTGGCAAAGTCTGAAGAGATGGGGAGGTAGCCCGCCACAGGTTTTTAGCTAGGCACACAAATGATGTATTTGCACAGCCAATATGAAGGAAGGCCGTTCGCTCCAACATCGAAACAAAACCGGCCGATTTCGAAAATGTGCGAAGAAAATAAGACTAGAATGAAAATGGCGAATGGTACATTGAAGGAGGAGGGAAACAGAAGGTTGTGCAAGCCGAGATTGGTGCACCCAGAGAGGCCAGCCCAGTGAGAGCACCGATGTCACGAAGAGTGATAGTAAAGGGACCAACATGAAAAATGAATACAATGTATTCATATGACCAAAACAGTAAGGAGGTAGGAAACAGGCTGCGGTCAAAAGAGGGCAAGGCCAATGAGAGTTCGATAAAGGAAAGAAAGCCATACTTCTCTGGAAAGGCACGGGTATCCACATGCAATAGCATACGTTGGAACCAAGACTCGAACGCGGTGTCGTGTTTGGGCCACGTGCGAATCAGGTTGGATTGAGCCAAAGGAGAAATATTAATTGGCTCTGAAAATGGGAGACCAGAAGAGGAAGGGAACTGTCGAGCCAGTGGGGCTGTAGTAATGGTGTTGTCTTCAATAAAAATGGGACCAAGCGCACACTGGCCGTAATTCTCGTTAAAGGTATGAACACCGAAAGTGCTCACGGAAGAATCGTCCAGCGCCATCTTATAATCAGCAAAAGTATAGGAACTGGTTTTGGGGGCAGAGGAAGAAGACGCCATTGATACCAGGAGATCGAGAGTAAGATAGAGACAAGTTTTGCAATGCGAGTCGGAAGTAAAGAAAAAACCAAAGTGGGCTAAACCCTTATATAAACAGACGAAGGGTTCAACCTGGGACAGATGTCGCAACCCGAATCGTCGAGGGATGGAAACGGAGGGAAAACAGAAAATGATTAAGGATCGCCCTAGACAGATGTTAGAATACGATTCACTACAAAACGGCTCTTAAATGGGCCTCATGATGAAACGTGTTGGGAAGAGTCACGTATTTATTGCAGAGGTGACGGGTTTACATGGGACTGTAAAAGACGGCCCAACCAATTGCAGGGCGAGAATTTCTCCCCCAGGTTTGTCATACTCTCAGCATCAGCCACTAAATTGGCCAAGCCTCAATATCGGCCTTCAATAGATCGGCCAAGCCTCGGCATCTCGGCATCGGCCTTCATTAGATCGGCCAAATACATGTGTCAGTATAAATCTTTCCCCGGAAGCATCGCCCAGACTATCACCATTATTGATGCGCGTGAAAAGCAAAGTTGATGTGACAATACCACCAGGCTGCAGGTTACTTTCGATAAAGTCAGGCTTAGGGCAGAGAACCCATCAATCGGTCAGGTAGCACATGAAAAGCATTGCAAATGGGAACATTATCATGTCTTGAGAGTATTTAAAATGAGGAGAGTTGAAGAAGTAACTTATAAGAAAAACCTCTCCCAACCGCCCAGCCAAGGGCCAATCCTACTCAAAACACCTCAGCTTGGTCTTCCATAACCAAGCAAATTCTTTGGTTAACAGATGAGAGGGGAAAGAACAGAAGAAGCAGAACAGAGCCGGAAAAAAGAGAAGATCTACATGAAACATAGGCCATCGGAAATGAAAGCTTCTCTTTAATGAGGTGTGAAATGGAATGTAAAAAGGTTAGCTAACGGCCATCCACACGGTGTGAGGTGTGAAATGGAATGTAATGTTGTGGATGGGCTGCATCTGTTAGCAACCATTGTCCAGGGTCATCTGTGTGGAAGGTACTACACCTCCTGGTTGTGGATGGGTTAAGCCCATTGACAGCGGCTAACCGTGTTCCTCTGCGTGGAGGGTGCCGCACTCCTCGGCTTCACAGTTTCTCTGGACTGAGGGATCGGCCAGATGACTAGCTAGTCGAGGGCAAGGAAAGAATGCCCATCAGACCAGCCTTCGATTGGTGTGGTGGTCTTCCCTAAATGAGAAAAGAACGAACCGGGATGGAAAGCCGAAAAATTCACCTCGATTTTCACTTCATGTTCAATCAAGGTGAATTTGGGGGACAATTGTTGACAAAAAAAGAAATGTCACCCTGGAGCGAAATCACCCTAGAACGAAGGAGTAAAGGACGAAGGCAAGAAGGGCGACGAAAGGAAGAGATATCAGAGCGATCACTATGTTAGAGCGAAAAGAACCCAGGACGACCGAATCAGCGATTAGAACGAGAACACGCAATGCAGTTGATCCCACGACTACAACAGTTTAGCAGTTTTCCCTCCATGATCAAGCAGTTGAGACGCACAGCTCAACGGTTGAAGACACGATCCAGCAGCTGCAGGGAGATACTGGAACTGCCCAAGCGGTTTACAAGCTTCACTATAAAAGCTCACTCGTACAAAGAGAAGAGCCTCCGATCAAATGAAGACTCAAGCGAGCATATTTTTTATTTCTTAGTTTTATAACTTTTAGTACTGTAATTTGTGTGTTTGCGCCCCTTGTTGGCTTATTCACTTAATCAAACACCTCTTACTGGGACTTTGTCTCAAGATGTTTGAACCTTACACGTTTCTCTTTATTCTTCGCATATAAAAATCGCGTAAACACCATGTAAGCTTAATTCCACTAAAAAAATTTGATGGGAAAGTTTTGTTTGTAGAGTGACATATTTTATTTGTGCAAGGTAATAATTAGACACATAAAAATCCAAATGTGGATACGAATTTATAAAATATAATGTGGATTCACATTTTGCCATCTGAGTCGATATATCATGGGCAGACAGTCTTCTAATTGTTGTCACGTGCTCCGAATTCGAGGATGGATAGGAATGAAATAATAATTAATAATAATGAGGGCCCAACTAATGATGTTACATAACAACAATGCCATCACAAAAATAAACACATTTCCTAAACTCCACAAAACTCAATTTGTTCTATTAATAAACAAAATCAATTTCATTCGCCCTCGTCTCACACACACACACACACACTATTTTCATTTTATATCACGCGCGATCCCGCCTTGTCAATTTTCGACAATTAGTTAAAAAAGCAAAAGCCACGCCCACGCTCCGTTCACGTCTTTCGATCTAAAGAAATCCCCGCATTCTAGTAGAGAGGGCTCTGCAACCGATGGGGAGACGTGGTAGTGGTGGTGGTTGCGTGTTTGGGATCCGGTATTGCCTTGTCCTTGTCTTGATTTTGGTTTACTCACGGATGTGTGTGTCCGCTGCGAGATCTGATAAGGAGACCCGCCAGAGGTTTTACGGTAATTTGGTTAATACGACGGGGGCGGATTCCGGCGACGGCAGTATAGCCAAAATGTTCGATAGGGTTCTCGAGAAAGAGTTTCCCGATAACGAACAGTCTGCAGGTTCGGCTTCTTTTGTTTTTCTTTAAATGTCTTAAATTTATTATTTATGATGTATTAGATTTTGTATATATTAATTTATTCAGTTGATGATAAAGATCTGATTTTGATTTGTTTTATGATAATTTATACCATTCCAAAGACAACTGTAGTGTAATTGTTAGACCTTCATGGTATTCTTGCAAGTTCTAGGAAAGCTGCCAATTGAAATTGAATGCAACAGCGCAGCATAGTTTGTTGCGAGGGGCTGAAGTTGAGTGTGCAGTCAGTGGATCAGATGGCTATTTAGAATACCTTTTTACATGGTTGAATAGAAACTAGATAGTGCCGGCCTCTTTAGTGATACAACCAAAAAGATTGTTAAAAGTCATCGAACAGAAAGTCCTTGCTAAAGTTAGATATTGAAGTGTAGTAGTAAGAAGAAGAAAACACACATTGTGTATGATCTGGTGGTAAATTCTCTGGATGACTCTACTCAAGTTCACTAGGAGTTATTATTTTAAGAGGGGGATGGGGAAGTTGGATGAGAGGAACTTTGTATGCTCTTAAAGCTAAAATTTCAAGATTAATTGGGTTTATGGCTTCTAGTGCACATCTCAGTGTCTACCCGTGCATGGACGGGATAATTAATTTTACATGGTAGTGAATAGCCTGAATAAGAGTGGGTGGGTGGAAGACTTGGCATTATTGGAAGCAGATCTGTTTTTTTTTTTTTTTTTTTTCCAGGTTCATGTGGAGGGCAAGTACTCTATCCCTTCTGTCTTGCTCCATGTTTGGTATGAAGAGAGGATGGGGGAGGAAATGGATGAATGAATTGAATTCCTTGTCAAACCAAACAACGAAATTGAATTCCAACCCCCTCCTCTCATCTCATATCATCTCTTCAAACCAAACATGGCTAGAGTGGTAAGCACACTTTGTAATTTGTATTAATTGACAGGTGATTCTGTCCCCCTAATTCATCATCTTGTTAAAGTTTTGCTTTTTCGCATTTTTGTTATTTCTTTGCGAAGTTATCTTTTGTTTTATAGTTCTTGCTATGGACATTTGCTGTGGTCTTCTGTTCAGTCTGCCTATGTATCTACTTTTTATTTATATAGATTTTGGAAGTTTTAAACTTTTCCAAGTCCATGTCAAGCTGCATTATAAATTTCAGGATTGCAGTTGTAGCTTTGACTTCTATTGTTTAAAATGAAGTATGTTTAGGATTAGATTTAAAACTGGGTACTTGTCCTTGACATTATTTTCCAAATGCTCTGAGTTTGTTTGTATATGTTTATTATATGCTTCAAAGTTGGACCCTGGATGGGTGATCTTGCTGTGTCCTCTGTGTGTGTGTATTTTTTAATTTATTTGCATGTAGTCATTGGCTCCTTCAATGTTATGTGCTTAATATTTAGTCTTACTTTCTACTTTCACTAGGATCTGATGGAAGCAGCTTCAACAGCAGTGTAGCGGATCAACAAGTCAGTTTGCTTGTATACTAAAGCCTATTGGATCAAACCTCTGAAATCTTTTTTTCCTTTTCTCAAAATATCATGATGAATAAATTGCTCATTCTAGTTTTGTTGAGCTGACATAACTTCTGATATTAACCTTTTAGGAGTTGATTAAAGAACTGAAATCTTGTTTGGGATCTAGGTTACTGGGATACAAAGAACTGCGGCCTTTAGTTAATATATGATACAGCTGGTGGTGGTGTCTTCCATATGTAATAAAGAGAATTGGGATAACTTACATGTCATTTAAGTTTTTTTTGGCCAATAACATATGAAAACTAAAAATGTACTATTAACGGGAAATCTTTGGTTTTTAATTTTTATATCCCAGTGATTGTCAATAATAAATGTGGTCAATTCTTATTGTAAAAGCATTTTTTCCTAGCTATGTAATTGGTTCCTACCACAGTTTTCTATGTGTGGCAATGTTAAGTCATGAATCACGATTATGATTTTCAGGCCGTACTGGAGACTGTGGCAAAAGTCACTCATGAGAAGATGAAGAGAAATGATACTCAAGAAGCAAAGTATGGGAATGTATAAAATCTTTTATGGTTCAAAATGAATTGTTTGGGCAATGTATGTTAATAAATTGAAATCAGATATGACGTTTTCTTTTCCTTGTTTATATATTCGTCAGTGGTACACGGCCATTTCAGTTTCAAGATGTTTTCTTCCCGGATCAAGAGAATTCTGATGACGCAACAACCTTGATTGACAAGAAGGTGTGGTGAATGTTTGCAATTAACTTTTGGTGTGGAAACTTTCAGACTGATTCTTTGATTAGACAGATTGGTTTTAATTTAATCTCTTATTGACTTGCTTTTCTTTCTTAACTGTAGGATAACGTGTTCGTGATGTCAAACAAGAAATCCAAGTATCCAGTTCTTCAAGTAGATTTGAGGTTGGAATCACTATATCTTTATACTATACAATATCACTAGTGTGCTGCATGACAGTGGTGATCATGGTGTATTGTGATTTCAAAGCTATCGATTTTTTGCATGGACAGCACGACTTCAATGTTCTCCTTGAGTACTGACTTGTATGCTGCCCACGATTTATGCTTTTAACTTCTTTTTACTCTTGCTGCAGATTGATTTCAGATTTGGTGGTTGTCATAGTTTCTGCTGCCATTGGTGGAATCATATTTTCATGTTTGGGACAACCGGTTTGTACCATACATATTCGCTGCAATTAGATATACTTGTTTGCTTTTATTGATCATTTACTTTACGTGGTTCATGCTCAGCTATGTTAAGTGATTTGTATGATGGCAACTATGAGATTTTTATTTATTTATGGATGCACGTGGTAGGTTATTGTGGGCTACCTTCTTGCTGGTTCGATTATTGGACCAGGGGGCCTGAAATTCATTAGCGAAATGGTACAGGTATGCCGTTGTAATTAGCTCAATTTCTTGGATTCAAAATGTATATTTTGTACTTTATGTGTCAGCACTCTATTTATATTTTATCCCCCGCTTGAGGCGGGGCGGACAATCTCGAGGCGAGAGTCTCAATCTAAAAAAGAAAAAAATTTAATATATTTTAAATGTTAAATAAATAATCTTATAGTGAATTAATTTATTACAATCCAAAACCAAATTGATCAAATAATATTGAATTAATAATTTATAAATTGCATAAAGATGAAGTTTGGAGCTGGGGTCATGCATATATGATAATAGTAATATAATTATTTTTTTTTTACAATAAAATTTATGAATAAAATTCTCATCACAGTTCACCAAATTTTTGGCTCCCAACAGAAGTGGCTTAATTCAAATTGCAAAATATAAAAATTAAAAAGAGAAAATCAATTAATAATTAGCCACAAAAAAAAAATTAACGATAAAACAAAATTTTGAAATCAATTCACACTTTACGATAAAAGTGTGTAGCAGTTGTCAACCATATTTATAAAATCATTCAATAAAAAAAATTGGAAGAGCTGTAACTCTCTGTAAGTTTCTTATTCTTTTGATATTTATTTTCTTACAATAGAATCAAATTTAGGCTTCCAACGTGTGGCGTGCCAATAGGTTTTCTTCTTCATCTTCCATTTTCATTTCTTTCTGCCTCTCTTTCCTCTCTACAACTTGTGTCATCCTCAATATTGCAAAAACTCCACGTCTTCCTCTATAGGCAGCCTTAGGCGATCCGCCCCCGGCCTTTGAGGCGAGTTGAAATCTTTTTCAGTTTGAGGTGGTTGAGGCGTGCCCCAAGGCGCCGCCTCAATCCTATTTTTTAAACATTGTTTTTAAGCAATGGTTAATAACTTAATATGGCTTTTTATATGGTATTGTGTATGGGGACACTTAGTTCATGGGCTACCATGTGAGGATTTTCTTAGCTTTTTCACATTATTTTCATATTTTCTTGGAAATAGACTAGTTGTATTTAAAATTATGCATAAAACTAGCAAATAGAATGTAAAGTGAGTAAATTAATTCAAGGGTGGTACTACCCTAGTAAGTTCTGGTTTGATTGCACAACTATGGTATTAGGCTTCTTCAATTTAATTTTTGGTTGCGATCATAGTTTGAAAACTCCATATTAGCGCCTCGCGACCGTAGCGCTTCGAGGCTATCACCTTAGGCCGAATTTTCAATAGGCTCATCTCAAAGGCCTGAGGCGGCCCGCCTCATTACGCTTCAAGTCGGGGCGGTCTTTGAGGCGGACGCCTCGACTCAAAAGCCCTAAATTTAATATTTTTTAAAATAATAAAAAAATATTGACCTTCTTTATAGACTAAAAGGCGCTATAGAAACCAAAATTTTGAATTTTAAAATCCTAACTGATAGTGTTGTTAACCGCGTTGACAGGGTAGCTCGACCACAATACTTCACCGAAAATGGAAAAATATTTATTATCTTTAAAAATAATCAACATTTACTATTATTATTATTTATTAGTTATAATTTGTTTTTAGTAAATTTATTTATGATATGAATTATATGTGATGATGACTCTTTAGAGGATGACACTTCAGACCCACATTTCATGATATTAGACACAAATGATAGCCTATTTAGAGATTAGCGGTCATTTTATTTCATAAACCTATTTTGTTATGTTTCATTTTATTTAGTTTTGATGGATGCTTATATATATTAGTTGATATGGATTTGTTGTGGATGATTTATTTTGATGTTTTTAGCTTTTTCGTGTTCGAATTGAGGCTATCGCTTCGACTGCCTCAAGGCTGCCTGCCTCCCCTCATACAGGGGGACCGCCTCGCACTGCATATCGAGTTTTCAAACCTAAATTACGACAACTGAGAACTTTCTCGCCAAGAGATTTTGAAGAAAACCCAGCCTTGAAAACAATATTTTGTTTTTCAAAGATTGAGGAAGATGATAAGACTTTTCTGGAGAATTAATTTGAAAAAAAATCATTTTCCATTTCTTGAGTAAAGAACTTTTTCCCGATCTTCCACTTCAACTTTCTATTTTTCCAACTATCAATCCGTCATTATGATGTTACTTTTCCATTTTTCTAACTATCAATCCCTCATTATGATGTTAACTTTGTAATTGAATCGTTTGTCTTTTAATTCATTGGGCTTAGGTGCAGTAATAGATATTCAGTAAAATACTATTCTGTATTATGTAGAGATTCTTGTGATATATTTGCCTGCCATTTTATTTTCCTGTGATTGTTATTCTGGTCACAAGTTCTTTTTTGTTTCTTTCATGACAGGTTGAAACTTTTGCACAATTTGGTGTTGTCTTCCTTCTTTTTGCTTTGGGGCTAGAGTTTTCTTTGACAAAGGTACATTATTCTAAGCTAGGAAAGTGTATGATAATTATTGACAACATTTTTTCTTCTTTGTTCATAAAATCTGTTCTAATCCATATCTATGCAGTTAAAGGCAGTGGGGCACGTCGCAGTTCTTGGAGGGCTGCTACAAATTGGGATATTTATGTTCTTGTGTGGCATAACTGCTGTGGTATGCTACTAGTAGCCCTGATTTGGTTTCTGTTACAGATTCTGTTTGTTATGTTTCCTGTCAAAGTGGATGCTCTACTTGAACTATCTGCTTATGATGCAGTTGTGCGGAGCAAAATTGTCAGACGGAGTATTTGTAGGTTCCTTTTTATCAATGTCATCAACTGCTGTGGTATTTTTCTAGACCAATTTTTTGCACTAGATTTTCTATTTCATCTTGGCTTCCACTATTGAAATCTCTGTGTGGTTCATGCTTTTGCTGTTAATATGCCAGGTGGTGAAGTTTTTGGTAGAACAGAACAGTAATAATGCTCTTCATGGTCAAGTAACAATTGGAACACTTATTTTACAGGTACTGTTTCAAATATATGCTTTGTTCAGCTTACAGTTTATCTACAAACGACTCCTTTGTTAGAAGGATTTGTTTTTTGAATCTTTTTTTGTCATTTTTTCACCTTGAGTTATTTCAGGATTGTGCTGTTGGCTTACTATTTGCTTTGCTCCCAGTTTTGGGTGGTAACAGTGGCCTTCTGCAAGGAATGGTTTCCATGGGGAAGCTGTAAGCTCATTGATCCCTTTATTTTGGTTTGGCTTTTAATATGATTGTTCTTCTTCTTATTTTCCTTTTCTTTTTCAGCAACGTTTCTTTGTTGTTGTTGATCGGTCCCCTTATGCAAACATTATTTTTTAAATAGTGACATTTATCTTTTATTAACTTCAGGCTGCTTGTTTTGTCCATATATCTTACTGTTACATCAATTTTATCTTGGTCTTTCGTTCCCCGCTTTCTAAAGCTCATGATACAGCTATCATCTCAGGTGAGTTTTGTACGTATATGATGTTTTTGTGCCTTTACTTCGATAAATTTCTGGTCTGATTAGTATTTCCTTTATAAGCTCATGTTGATTTCACTTTGCTGTCCAGACAAACGAGCTTTATCAGCTTGCTGCTGTAGCTTTTTGCTTATTATCTGCTTGGGTAAGTGCAATACGTAATTACCTGTTTTGTCAAGTTTAATTACTTCATATTACTTGCAATTGATTTATGGGTTTTGTTTTCTGCCAAGTTAATTTACTGTTTGCAATATGAATCGATGTCCTTAAGGGATCATCCCCCTGGACAATGTAATTAATACTCTTGGAGTTCCTTTTCAGTGCAGTGATAAGCTGGGCCTCAGTCTTGAGTTGGGTTCATTCATGGCTGGAGTTATGATATCTACCACTGACTTTGCTAAACACACTTTAGATCAGGTACTTTCCTGTGCTGGGGAGTGGGGATAGTACCTTACATCATTTTAGTGTGTGTGTGTCTATATATATATGTGTGTGTGTGTGGATAAGAAGGTATTCTATTAAATCCTGCTATATATAGTTGTTTCCACTTCCCTGAAAAGGGTTTGTTATGCTATTTTAAGTTCCAATGTATCTGTCGGAATTTTTTTGTTCTATTTATTTTTATGTTAATTTCTGGTTCATCTTTCCAGATCTTAGTGAACAATTCTTCTTTTCCATTTTCCATAGCAATTAGCTGACCTCAAGAATATTTATGTTGCATTGCTGTGATTCTCACTTGAGAACGTCCGTCATTTGTTGTGGCATTAAGAGTATTCTAATCAATATCTCCGGACTTTGATGTTATTATATGTTGTAGGTGGAACCAATTCGTAACCTGTTTGCAGCTCTTTTCCTCTCCAGTATCGGAATGCTCATACATGTACATTTTCTGTGGAACCATGTGGACATTTTGCTTGCATCTGTTATTCTGGTTATCGTTGTTAAGACAGCTGTTGCTACTGTAGTTACTAAGCTGTTTGGGTATAGCATTAGGACATCATTCCTTGTAAGTTGCTTTCTAAGCTTATGGAATAAATTTCTTATATATGCTGACTTTCCTGTTTTTCTGATTCTGTTATTTATATGTGTGTATATATGATGTAGGTTGGAGTATCGCTTGCTCAAATTGGAGAATTTGCTTTTGTTCTTCTAAGTCGAGCCTCAAATCTTCATCTTGTTGAGGTGACATCAATCTCTCTTTCCCGATGCTTGATTTTAGTCCTTTAGTCTTTTTTTTTTTTTTTTTTTTTTAAATGTTTTTTAAGTCATGTCTTTATCAACATATCATCATCAAGTAATGTTTTTGTTCTTGCTATTGAATTGAACTTGTTTGGTAATTTAGGGAAAGATGTATCTTCTTCTTCTTGGAACTACAGCTCTCAGTCTGGTAAGCTTTTGATATAGAACCTGCATTTGAAGCTTTGTAGTTAATTTATTGAATGAATGTAATTGATGCTAGCAAAAAGTTAATCTACAGGTAACAACTCCTCTTCTATTCAAAGTGATACCAAGTGTGATGAACTTGGGTGTTCTTTTGCATTGGTTCCCGTCAGAAGGCACACCGAAATCAGAGGTAAATATTTAGTCCCACATGATGTTTTTGGTTGGCATAGTTATGCCAGAATACATGCATGTAAGCATAATAGCATTTAGCATACCTCGAGAATTAGAAGTTTCAGGGTATATATTGCTCTGTCATCCAACGGCAATACATCATTATAAAAAAAATGTCTCACAGAACGGTGTATCATTCCTATTATATTATTGCTTCAAACCAGAATTGTCTTTGCCTTTTGGAAAAGATTACCTTGAAATGGAAAGCTATTAGAATGAAATTTGTGACATTTCTGAAAGAATGGAACTTTTAGTTGCTAGAACTATCATCAAGGAACATTGGAATATCTTCCCAGGACTCTTTTACTTGAATTTTTGTTTGGTAAAGGTGTTTAGTCCGTGAGTGAAAGTTGAAAAAATTCTAAAAGCATGCAAAATTCTGTTTGTTAATTTTATTAAATTTACAGGAGAAGTCATCCGTGACTGAAGTGCATAACAGGATATTGTGATAGTCCATAACCACAGTCCCATCAGGGCGTCTACGATTGTGATCTCAAGTGATTTGTTGCAATTACTAAATCCATTTTTGAGGATTTGTACAAGTCAGGATTCCACTTCCACTGTACGACGTTGGGAGGATGTATAGAAATGTACTCTAATTATTCTTTGAATACTGTAAAATTAATTTTTTTTTTTTGGGACCTTGACTTGTTCAGCATGTTGTAACCTAGTAGTTTATATACTGTTTGGTTTAGAGTTTTATGAGCTTATATGCTAGTTTATACTCTGAGTGCAATACTTATAAATTAGTTTATAGTCTCAATCAAATACTCTACCAAATGGTGCCTTAAAATTTAAACTACCCCACAAAACTGTTGTTTTGTTCCGCTGAAAGAAAGCTGTAGAAAGATGAGCATCATTAGAAATTTTCTTAACTGAACTAACATTTACAATAAAATTTTCCATGGTCTTAGACCCTTCTCGGCATAAAATCCGAGGAGGAATCATAATTCTACAATAAGAGAGAATCAGTACTACTAACAGCTTAATCTATAAAGAAAATTTAAGAAAATGAAGAAAGTGTTTAAGATTGATTGATCATTATAGGATAAGGATCCGAATTCTACCTAAATCATGACACAATAATCTTATTAAAGGCATACTAAATAAATAAATAAATAAAAAGTTTTTTTAAAAAAAAAACACTGGATTTGGATCCGTTGGGATTGATGGGACTTGAACCCGCAACTTCCGCCTTGATAGGGCGGTGCTCTAATCAATTAAACTACAATCCCGGGGAAGAGATTTATATTATATTGAAATAAAATCGAAGTGTAATGAAAATAGGATTCCAATTGTGAAATCTATAATTTTGTTTTAGTAATTTTTTTTGGTTTGTTTTATATATTTCTCCCTCGTTACCCACATCATAAAGAGAATCTAGTCAAACTTGAGCATTATAAAGAGACTATCTTCCTCCAGCATTAGTAGGAATGACAACAGATATGATATTCTCAAAATAAAAAAAAATTAAAAATCTAATAAAAGATTAGTTGATATCTAAAATATCCGTCCAAATTACCATCTTTTAAGTATTAGATAGTTTTTATCAATAACAACCTTAGAGAACCTTGCCGACCACTTATTGTGTTCTGTTTTGCAGATTGAATGAGAGGGATCAACAAAGATATACAATATTTCTTTTTAAATACAAATTTAGTAAGTGGGCATCGAATTCGAGATCATAATGTTGGGTGGATGTGTTGTTAATCACTTTTTACATACATTATTTAATCAAAATCATAAATGGTAAATCATGCAACTCATGAAATTACAAACTCGAAAAATAAGAAAAACCTGGAAATGTGTGTGTAGAAGATGCTAAACTTAATCAAGTCGAGATGCATTTGTCCTTAAGAACTTATTAGCCCCGCCTCGGTGCTATTTGGTTTACTCGTGGCTAATGTTCTCCCATGATAACTTGATTGCTCCTTGTTGAAGGGACACTTCTTTCTTCAAGAACTTGAACTTGGAAATGGTGGAAACTCTCTCTCTACGAATTTTACAATTAATTCTTTTTCTTTTCAAGTGAATGCCAAACGAATAACCTAAGGGTTTTATTGAGGAATGTCATTGAAGAGATACCTTTAGGTTTAAGGATACAATCCTTTAAAAAGTTATATCTCTTCAATGCACCCTTACAACTTAAATGATTATAACATTTCACCCAAAATGATATATCCCTTCAATTTGTGTCTTTCCTAAAAGTCACATACTAAGGGACATGTCCTTAATGAGACATCCTATATATACACCCATGAATTAGAAAATTCCTACAATCCCCAACTATTTTCTAATTATTAATGTAGACACTTAAGAGAGTTTCCTTGAAATGAAATTGCATCGGAATTAGTAGCTTTCGCCTTGAACCTTTCGTAGTGAATAATTATCGAATTTCCTTGGCAAACCAGTGACCCATAGTCTTAAACTGTTCTGCCGTTAGTGTGAATCAAAACAATAACCATCACACAGCTTCACTTCGTCCATTTCCAGTTCTACGGTTATGTTCAATTTGGCCATGAACATCAGTTCTGGCTTCATCAAGTACTTTAGGGAATTCAACCTTTAAATTCCCATAAAAACGGTCTTACTTCTTACTTGAAATAGTTGATCTACTATGAAAGGTAATCTGCCTTTACCCCTATTAGGACATTTCTCCTAATATAGTGATCATTAAAAACCTTAACCTAACCTACCTAGACAGACGGCACTCTGTGTCATTATGGGAATAGAAAAGAGTACATAACTCTACAGTGTTTGTTTTGAATAATACAAAGTTTCAGTTGTCCCTTTTGAACCGAGATCTTGGGATCTCCAGTCAGGTAGGTTGGGTTTTCACAGTGACAGATCTTAATTTATAGGCTTCAAGCCTGTTCCCCTCGATGACTTGTCGACTTGCTTTCTTGGTAAACCTTTGGTAAGTGGATCCGCTAGGTTTTCTTTCGACTTGACATAATCTTTTGAAATTATGCCGCTTGAGAGAAGTTGCCTTATGGTATTGTGTTTTCGACGTATGTGTCGAGACTTACCATTATACATTATATTTTGGGCTCTCCCAATAGCCGATTGACTATCACAATGTATGCTTAAAGCTGACACTCGTTTTGGCCAATTTGGAATATCCTCTAAGAAATTTCAAAGTCACTATGCTTCTTCTGCTGCTTTGTCTAATGCTATGAATTCAAACTCCATAGTAGACCGGACATTACATGTTTGCCTTGAGGATTTCTAAGATATGGCTGCACCACCAAGTGTGAAAACAAATCCACCCGTGGATTTGGAATCCACTGTATTAAATATTCAGTTAGCATCACTGTATCCCTCTAGAACAGCGGGATATCTCGTATAATGCAGACCATATTTTGAAGTTTCTCTCAGATTCTTCAAAACTCAGTATGGTTTTCGAATGGTTATGTTCTGAATTACTCGTATATCTACTAAGCATGTTTATAGCTTGAGCGATATCTGGTCGTGGGTAATTTTTGAGATACATCAGACTTCCGAAGATTCTCAAATACTCTAATTACGATACGCTCGAACCGGTATTCTTTGAAAAATGAAAGGTTAGGTCCACATGAGTTCTAGCTACGTTTAGATCTTCTTTATTATATTTCTCAAGTATTCTCTCAACATAATGAGCCTGAGATAATATGTATCCATCTGATGTTCTGGAAATCTTAATTCCCAGGATCACATCAGTTACTTTTAAATCTTTCATGCCAACTAGACTGGTCAATACTTTCTTGGTAAACTGAATCATCTCATGATTGCTACTAATTATTAGCATATCGTCTACGTAGAGACACACACTGACATATCCTTTTTGAGTTGACTTAGTATATACATATTTATCACACTCATTGATTTTAAATCCACTTGATAATATTTCTTTGTCAAATTTCTCATGCCATTGTTTATGTGCTTATTTTAATTCATATAAGGAATTTACAAGTTTGCACACTTTGTGTTCTTGTCCAGGAATATTGAAACCTTCCGGTTGTTCCATGTAAATCTCTTCATCCAATTCACCATTTAGGAATATTGTCTTTACATCCATTTGATGTATTTCAAGATCAAATATAGTTGTTATGATTATAATCATTCTTATTGAAGTGATATGAGTCATTGGTGAATAGGTATCAAAGTAATCAAAGTCTTCTTTTTGTCTATAACCTTTTATAACAAGTCTTGCCTTGTACTTATCTATTGATCCATCCGGCTTCTGTTGGACAATTATGACCCACAGCATCACTATTTGTAAAAGACATGGTGTTTTTGTACAAATTAACTATGTGATAAAGAAAATTGCTCTTTTATCATTTTGTAATTGGATTACTTGGATATATAAATGATAAAAGTCCATATGATTAGTACCAGATTAATAAGATATAAGACAATATTAATCCACGAAAGGTTTAATCATTAAATATCCCTAGTCGTAGTATTATTGAGACTGGACATCGATAATGCGAAATAGACTAGTATTACACTTGTGCGCGTTATGGAAGTTTAACGGCATAGATCTCATATATTTGAGTATTGGATACTTATGCAAGTGTGATAAGAGGTTCTGTTAGCCGTTGGACCGGGAACAGCTTCGCTCTGGATAAACCCCCAGGAGTCCCATTGGTAGTATGACTATGTGTCTATGAGAATCCGAATCAGGGTAGGTGTATGTGGTCTTAACCTGAGACTTGCATCGCTAATACTTACGACAATCAGTACACTTTGGTTTTGATCGTCCGGAGCTTTAACAGGTTCTGTGTACGCCTTTTCTGGGTTTACCGAGAATCGTAGTGTATTGGGTGTGATGTCAAGATGGAAGTATCACTTCAGTCATATGGAGATGATGATCACGCAGGGATACATAACTAGTACTCTTAAATGTTGCAGCTATCGGGATAGTATGACTAGGTCATGATTATCCGATTACAGAGACTAGTTGCTAGTGATCCGATATATGCTTCGTACAGGGCAGAAACAGTTACAGCCCTAGACCTAACATGTGACATCCGATACTGGATCGTATTACGCAATATATTGTATACTACGCCAGATAAAGATTATATATTTCTCGTTGAATATTTCTGGAGAATTGGGTAGGCATAGTGCTTTGCTAGAAGCCAACCATGTCTTGTAAATCGGTGAGAACGTGGTACGGGGTACGCACGTGTCGGATAGTCCGACAACCGTATTTACTACCAACATATCCAGGGATCTCTTGGGTCGCTTCCCAAAGATTCACCGATGACATTTGACTCGAACAGAATTAATGTGAGATTAATTATGAGAGAGAAAATTAATCTAGGATTAATTACGGCAAGAATTAATCTGGGATTAATTATCAAAGAGAAAATTAATCTGGGATTAATTGCAGTAAAAATTAATCTGGGATTAATTCATCTAGAAGAGAGAACGCGATTAATTTGGAATTAATCGGCAAAGTAATTTTAATAGTTAAATTGGATTTTACTATTTAATTTATTTATTTGGGCTAAAATAATATATTAGATATATTAATTGAAATTGGATTTCAATGCGAAATTAAAATTGGATTTTAATTAATTTGGAATTAATTCGTAAGCGACTTTCGTAATAATTTTGCTAGGCATTATTATTTAATTAAATTGGATTTAATTACGTACCGATGAAAAATTCATTTAGTCGGATTAAATGAATCGAGCCCAAAGTGTGTTGTGTAAGGCAACTTGAATTTGGAATTCAAAATTGGGTGGGACCCACAACTCACATCACTTGTCAAAGGTAATTGGTTTTCACAAAACCACTTACTTTTAACCAACCTTGTTTTTGGAAAATAATTATTACAACTTGGTTTTGGAAACCAAATATAACACACACTTGTTTTTGAAACATGAAACTATTCACTATCTCCCTCACTTCTCTCCTTGGCCGAATATTGTTCTCTTTGGAAAGGAAAATTTTCTTTCAAAATTTTTTCTAGTTATCACTTAAAGGAGTCAAAGAAAGGTGATAGGAAAACTCACCCAAGAGTTTGGAACTCAAAAAGAGGGCTTGGAGCTTCTACATCCAATGGAAAAGTTTTGAACTTCAACCGATCAATGTAAGTTAATTCCGCAAACTTATCTTGTTTATTCACACTATAATCATGTTTATGATCCTTTGGCAAGTCTTAGAGACACTAACAGCTTCATCTTCCGTTTGAATATCCATTTGTAGCCCAATAGCTTACAACCTTAAGGAAGATCAACCAACTTCCAAGTATGGTTTTGAAGGATAAAATCAATCTCGCTATTGATAGCCTCTTTCCAAAAACGTGCCTCCGAAGATGACATTGCTTCTTTATAACTTTGAGGCTCATTTTCTAACAGGTATGTTAGAAATTCAAGTCCAAATGACTTATATGTTC
>SKCR01014001.1:0-44775 GCA_019454045.1 Zanthoxylum bungeanum | reverse complement strand
TTGGGGGTGATGTTTGGGATATTTCAGGGGTGTTTTGGTGACTGTTTGGCTTACTATGTTCACAGTTTTGAGGGCTGTTTCTGGACTCGTTGGGTGTATTGTTTTAATCTATTCGGTGAGGTCAGGGGCTAGCTAATTTGTTGTTTGTGTTGATCGGTTGGGGTGTCATGTTTTTGTTTTGTTTGGTGCTAAGGGGTGAGGCTTCTTGTTGCTTTGGCTTATTATCTTTTAGTCGGTGGGGCTTTGCTGATCAGTGTTGTGGTTGTTTGTTTATGTGAATAGTGTCTTCGCAAGTGGTGTTTGTGCGGTCTGAATGAGAGAGTGACGTGAGGGCAGAAGGAGATTTAGGTTTTGTGGCTTGGTTAATGGCTTATTATGTTGCTGGCTTTGATGTGTAAGTTGTGTGTGTTTGTTGAAGTGAATGGCCGAGGTTTTAATGTGTAAGTTGTGTGTGTGGTTACGTGAAGGAGGGGGCATGTGCGTGTATTTGGTGTTTGGTTCCAAGAGTAGGGTTTGCTCTTTTGTGGTGTTTGTTAGTGAGGAGGAAGAGAGAGAGAAGAAATAGAGTGAGAAGTGAAGATGGACGAGAAGAAGAAAGGGCTGCTATTAGGGTTTTTCTGGTTTTTAGTGTTTCAGTCGAGTGTGTCCAAGTGAGAGAGAAAAGAGAGAGCTAGGAGAGAGTTGAGAGAGTGTTTGGTTTTTTAGGTTTGCTGAGAGAAGAGAGATTTAAGGTTTTTCTGCTATTGGCGTGTGTGTGAGAGTTAGAGAGGGTTTGGTTTTTTAGGTTTGCCGAGAGAAGAGAGATTGAAGTAGGTTTTTCTTGTTTTGATAGTGTCGTGTGTGAGTCTTAAGAAAAGATGAGGGGGAAAGGAAGGATTTTAGGGTTTGGTTTTGTGATCTTTTTATAGTTGCATGCTAGGGTTTTCATGTAAGGAAACAAATATGCAAAAAAATGATGTGTTTTATAAATTTATTTAGGGAATGAAATTGTGTAATTTTGGTGGGGATTGGATTCAATATATTTTTAAATTTGGAAGGGGGTTTGGGGAGTGATTTTGGCATGTGTTAAATATGATTAAATTGTTCTAATTGATTGGGCTTGGACGGAATGGGCGTGGGCCTAAATGGGTTGCATGGGTTTTAGACTGGTACGTATGGGTATGTGGGCTAATATTCAAAATAGAGATCAACTAAGCAAACCCGAGGCCAAACAAATGAGTTAATTCTGATAAGGGTATTAATTTTAAATTTCCCTTCCGACGTCTGTTTCCCGTGACTTCCGCAACTTATCGGGTAGTGCCTCCATACGAGGCTCATCATTGGGCTTTATGCAAAAATGCAATGTCTACACCGAGACTTCCATAGATTTGATCTTACAGTCTTTACCCGAAAGCTGGGGTGGGTTCATCATGAACCAAGAGAAAACTCTTCGAGAGTTAATGGCTATGCTCAATGAGGCAGAGCCAGAGCTTCCAAAAGGGCAAGAAGCGCAAGGCGCATCTTACTTTGACATCCCAGAAGGCCAAGGCTGGCCAAAGGCTTATGGGTGGGGTGTGAAGAAAAATGGCAAAGGCAAAATCATCACAGTTTTCTAGGAAGACAAAGGACATATCCCAAGATGTCTGCCTAAATTGTGGCAAACGGGGTCACTGGAAGCGTGACTGCCGTATGGACAAGGCAGACATGAAGGAAGTGAAGGCGGGCAAGGCTCCGACTTCAGGTTTGTTTGTTATTGTAATAAACGTGTCCACTGTTGGTTTTAAAATTTGGATTTTGATACTAGATGTAGTACATACATATGTACTGATGTGCGGGATCTGCTGACTAGTAGGAGACTGGCTTCAAATAAGATCGACTTGCGAGTCAGAAACGAGACGAAAGTCGCTGTTTTGGCTGTGGGAACCTAAGTTTTGGAACTACCCTTTTGGGTATGTACTTAAATTAGGAAACTGTTATAATGTAACAAGTTTGACTAGAAATATTATCTCTATATATAGTTTAACCTATTGCGGGTAAACTTTATGTTCCAGAACACTGGGTGTTTTGTTTATAAAGATGATATTGAGATATACATATTAGATGTGAATAACAGTATTTATATTTCGAATATAAATGAATCTCAAACATATAACATGACAAACAAAGGGCTCAAACTGAGTAAATCAGATGAGACTTATTAGTGGCATTATTATCTGTGACACATCAATAAGACTCGTATATCCACACTTTCGAAGTGGATACTAGGACGGATTTGATCCTAATTCAAATGATGTATACGAATCTTGTTTATCAGGCAAAGTGCCTAAAACGCCCTTTTAGCGATAAGGGTGTACGTGCCACCGAGCTGTTAGCCCTCGATCATAGTGACGTATACGGGCCCATGTCTAGCTAGGCTGGAGGTGGTTTATGAATACTTCGTAACCTATACAAATGTTGCATCACGTTATGGTTATGTGTGTCTTATGAAACACAAATAAGAAAATTTTGATAAATTCAAAGAGTTTCGACACGAAGTAGAAAAACAGACCGGCAAAAGTATTAAAACATTACGGTCGGACCGTGATAGAGAATACTTAAGCAATTTTTTCTTGATTACTTGAAAGAGTATGGTATTCTTTCACAGTGGACTCCTCCCGGAACACCTCAATGAAAGGTGCGTTCGAACGGAGAAACCGAACTTTGTTGGACATGGTAAGGTTTATGATGAGTCGCACTAAGCTACCAATTTCCTTCAAGGGATACGCATTGAACAGTGCAATACTTATTTTGAATAAGGTTCCGTCAAAGTCTGTTGGATAGACTCCATATGAAATATGGACAGGAAAGAAACCGGGTTTCTCATTCCTGAAGATTTGGTATGTTGGGCATATGTAAACATTTGGATGGTACCAAACTAGAACCCAAATTGGATAAGTGCCTATTAGTAATTGGTTATCCTAGGGAAACAAATTTGCACAACCCATAAGAGAACAAAATATTTGTTGCTCTCCATACGATTTTCCTTAGAGGAATTCCTAAATTCAATGGTAAGTGGGAGGAAAGTAAAACTCGATGAAAATCAGAGTGATACTGTTCCTGGCACCGATCCCCTCACGGAACATAAACAGTTCATCAGGGATGAGACTGTTCCACAATCGTCTAATACACAAGAACGGCGTAGGTCAGAGAGAGTCAGAAAACAACCTTAGAGGTATGGGTTTTTGATCTCACCTCATGAAGATATTAATCTTATTGAGGAATACGAACTGGCTACGTATGAGGAAGTGATACAAGGTATCGACTCCATTTATGGCAAAGTGCCATGAAGTCTGAAATGGATTCCATATATACAACCAAGTTTGGACACTGGTTGATGTACCAGAAGGTATTGTGCCTATTGGTAGCAAATAAGTCTTCATGGTGAAGACTGACATGGATGGCAACATACAAACGTATAAAGCTAGACTTGTAGCAAAAGGGTATCGTCATCAACATGGTGTTGATTACGATGAAACTTTTTACCCGTTGCCATGATTAAATTCATTCAGATAATGCTTGCTAATGTTGCATATTTCGATTATGACATACGTCAGTTGGACGTCAAAAACCGCTTTCCTTAACGAAAACCTTTTGGAGGATGTTTTATATAACAGCCTGACGGTTTTTTCGCACCAAGACATGTAAACTAGGTTTGCAAGTTAAATCGATCCATTTGTGGATGAAGCAAGCATTGTGTTCTTATAACCAATGTTTTGATGAGATCATAATGGTATATGGTTCATTCAAAATGAAGATGATTCTTGTGTATATAAGAAGGTTAGTGGGAGAGCGGTGACAATGATTGTCCTATACATTGATGATGTATTACTTCTTAGCAATGACATTCCCATACTAAAATTGGTGAAAGCTTGGCTTTCATTACAATTCTCCATGAAATATTGTGGAGAGGCAACCTTTATTCTCAGAATAAGGATCTACTGGGATAGATCTAAGAGTTGTTTGCACTCTCCGAGAACTCGTACATTGAAATACATGTACGCGACCTGGTGTCTCACATGTTTTGAGCATCTGCAGTCACTATCAGGCTGATCCAGGTGATGGTCACTAGATTGATGTTAAGAACATCCTTTAGTATCTTAGACGAACTAAGGATTGCTTCTTAATTTATGGAGATAGGGAACTTAAGGTGACTGGGATCACCGTTGCAGGTTTCCAAACCGATAAAGACGACTGTAAGTCACAATAAGGGTAATTATTTTATTGAACAATGGAACAGTGAGCTGGAATTATTCCAAGTAAGATACTATTACGATTCAATAAAAGCGGATTATATTTGGCGGCTGAGGCAACAGAAGAAGCATTTTGGATCTATAAAATTCCTAATTGGATTAGGAATAGTTCTATTAGAAGCTGAGCTGGGCTACAACATAGGCTAAGGAATTACGGTCTCATCAATGATCCAAGTATGTACTTCGATGGTTCATCTGATTCGCCAGATCATACATCGTGGCGATGTCAAGATCGAAAAGATCATTTCAGATGATAACCTTGCATATTCGCTGATGAAAAGATATCTCAGTAAAGCATGAATGACCCGTACATAGTTCAGGTATTGGACACTTGAGTGATTAGGTATAGGCCAAGTGGGAGATTGTTAGACAATTATGACCATATCATCACTATTTGTAAAAGACATGGTGTTCTTTGTACAAATTAAATTATGTGACAAAGGAAATTGTTCTTTTATCATTTTGTATTGGATTACTTGAATATATAAATGATAAAAGTCCATATGATTAGTATCGGATTAATAAGATATGAGACAGTATTAATCCACGAAAGGTTTAATCATTAAATTATCCCTAGTCGTAGTATTATCGAGACTGGACATCGATTAATGCGGAGGAATAGGCTAGTATTACACTTGTGCACATTATGGAAGCTTAACGGTATAGTTCTCATATATTTAAGTATTGGATACTTATGCAAGTGTGGTAGGAGGTTCTATTTGCCGATGGTACGGGAACAGCTTCGCTCTGGATAGACCCCTCAGAATCCCATTGGTAGTATGACTATGTGTCTATGGGAATCCGAATCAGGGTAAGTGTATTTGGTCTTAACTTGAGACTTGCATCGCTAATACTTACGACAATCAATATGCTTTGGTTTTGGTCGTCCGGAGCTTTAACAGATTCTGTGTACGCCTCTTCTGGGTACACTGAGAATCTTAGTGTATTGGGTGTGATGTCAAGATGGAAGTATCACTTTAGTCATATGGAGATGATGATCACGAAGGATACAGAACTGGTACTCTTAAATGCTGCAGCTATCGGGATATTATGACTAGGTCATGATTATCCGATTATAGAGACTAGTTGCTAGTGATCCGATATGTGTTTTGTATGGGGCAGACACAATTCCAACTTTAGGCCTAGCATGTGACATCAGATACTGGATCGCAATACGCAATACATTGTATACTACGCTTGATATAGATTATATATATTCCATGTTGAATATATTTCTGGACAATTGGGTAGGCATGTTGCTTTACTAGAAGCCAACCATGATTGTAATTCGGTACGAACGTGGTACCGGGTACGCATGTGTTCGGATAGTCCGACAATCGGATTTACTGCTAACATATCCAGGGATCTCTTGGGTCGCTTCCCTAAGATTCACCGATGACATTTGACTCGAACAGAATTAATCTGGGAATAATTATGAGAGTGAAAATTAATTTGGGAATAATTACGGTAAGAATTAATATGGATTAATTATGAGAGAAAGAATTAATCTGGGATTAATAGCGATGAGAATTTATCTGGGATTAAATTCGTCTAGAAGGGAGAACGTGATTAATTTGGAATTAATCGACAAAGTAAATTTAATAGTTAAATTGGATTTTACTATTTAATTGGGCTGAAATAATATATCGGATATATTAATTGAAATTGGATTTCAATACGGTATTAAAATTGGATTTTAATTCAAGCGAACGAATTAATTTGGAATTAATTTGTAAGCGACTTCCATAATAATTTTACTGGGTATTATTATTATTTAATTAAATTGGAATTAATTACATAGCGACGGAAAATTTGTTTAGTCGGATTAAACGAACCGAGCCCAAAGTGTGTTGTGTAAGCCAACTAGATTTGGAATTAATTGGGTGGGACCCACAACTCACATCACTTGTCAACTTGTGATGTAAGTAGTTTGCAAAAAGCAAATTAGATTTATTACACATCACACCTACCAATTTGATATATCTTTGGTAATTGTTTTTTGAAAACATATCACTATTCACTCTCTCCTCCATTTTCTCTCTAATGGCCGAACATCTAACTGTTGGACAATTATGACCCATAGCATCACTATTTGTACAAAACATGGTGTTGTTGTACAAATTAACTATGTGACAAAGGAAATTACTTTTTTATCATTTGTAATTAGATTACCGAGATATATAAATGATAAAAGTCCATAAGATTAGTTCCGGATTGATAAGATATGAGACAGTATCAATCCATGAAGGTTTAATCATTAAAACATCCATAGTCGGAGTATTATCGAGATTGGACATCGATAATGCGGAATAGATTAGTATTGCACTTGTGCGCGTTGTGGGAGCATAACGACATAGTTCTAATATATTTAAGTATTGGATACTTATGCAAGTGTAATAGGAGGTTGTGTTTACCGATGGTATGGAAACAGCTTCGCTCTGGATAGACCCTTCAGAATCCCATTGGTAGTATGACTGTGTGTCTATGGGAGTCTGAATCAGGGAAGGTGTATTTGGTCTTAACTTGAGACTTGCACCGCTAATACTTGCGACAATCAATATACTTTGGTTTTGGTCATCCAGGGCTTTAACCGGTTCTGTGTACGCCTCTTCTGGGTATATTGAGAATCGTAGTGTATTAGGTGTGATGTCAAGATGGAAGTATCACTCCAGTCATAGTGGAGATGATGATCACGTAGGATACGGAACTGGTGCTCTTATATGCTGCAGCTATCGGGATATTATGACTAGGTCATGCTTATCCGATTATAGAGACTAGTTACCAGAGATCCGATATGTGCTTTGTACGGGGCAGACACAATTCCAGCCCCAGGCCTAGCACGTGACATCCGATACTGGATCGCAAAACGCAATACTGCTTATATTACGCCTGATATAGATTACATATTCCTTTAAGAATATTTCTGGAAAATTGGGTAGGCACGGTGCTTTGCTATAAGCCAACCATGTCTTGTAAATCGGTAAAAACGTAGTACTAGGTACGTACGTATTCGGATAGTCCGACGACCGGATTTACTACCAACATATCTGGGGATCTCATGGGTCGCTTCCCAAAGATTCACCGATGACGTATGACTCGTATATTATTAATCTGGGATTAATTAGTAGAGAGAGAAAATTAATCTGGGATTAATTACAGAGATATTTTATTTGGGATAAAATATTATTGAAAGAGAGAGAACGATTAATTTTGAATTAATCGATAAATTAATATATTCGTTATATTAAACGAAATTGGATTTCGACACGGAATTAAAATTAGATTTTATTTTGGGTGAACGAGTTAATTTAGAATTAATTCACTAGCGATGTGAATAGTAATTTTGCTAGGCATAATTATTTAATTAAATTTGATTTAATTACGTCGCAACGGAAAATTCGTTAATTCGGAATTAGCGAACCCGAGCCCGGGAGTGTTTGCGGGTCCACTCGCATTTCGAATCGAGTGGGGCCCACAAGTCACATCATGCGTCACATCACTAGTCAACTGTATCACTTTATTGTGATGGAAGTTGTTGGATGATGGTTGAGTGCCAAACACTCAAGTGTGATGCTTGAAAGACATTTACCATTTTTTATTATTTTGGTATTTGACTTTCATTTTGTGTATTAGATTACACAACACACACACAACTAATCTTCTTCCTCTCTCTTCCGTATTTGGCCTTGGGCCATTTTTTTTCCTCTAAATTTATTCAATGTCGTGGGCAAGAAGAAGACCATGGGGAAATTTTGTGGCAAAATTTCCTAGTGCTAGCACACCAAAGAGTCATCCCAAACTGATAGGGAAACAAACCAATGAGCATGGAATTTTCAAATCAAAGCTTGGAGCTTAGAGGACTTCCATGGAGGTTGACCGAAAATTCAAAGGAGCACAAAGAAGGCCATTGCCGAGAGCTTCAAGGATGGAGTAATAAATTTTGTGTTCTTCGCATCAAAATTCGATCGATGTAAGTATGATTCCGCCATACTTCTTTGTTGTATTCACATTATTTCCATTGCTTGAATGATCTTGGGACTATAGTAGAAACCCAACAATGGTATTAGAGCCTTGATTAAGCATGAAAATGAATTAGGGTAAAATTTGAGTAAAATTGATTTGAGCATGATTTGATGAAATTGATTGTTTGACTATGCTTGAATGATGATAACATAGTGTTATGCATGATCAATTTGATGAAAATTGAATTGGATCAAATTTTCCCCAAATTGTTGGCTTGGTCGAAAGTTGTGTGCCCTAAATGTCATGGTGATTTTTGTTTTTTGAATCATTGGATGAGTTTGAATGACTTGGGAAATGTTGATTTATGATTTAATTGGATTAAAATCGAAATCGGACAAAAACCCTAAAATGTCGGAACTTATAAGCATGGAAATGGGATTGATTTTGCTTCAATTGTGTAGGACATGAATTGATAATTAGTAAGCATGATTAATTATGTAAATTAGTATTTTGGAAATGTTAATTTGAGTAATTAATTATGGCTTATACACTTTAGTTAATTGAATTGTGAAATTTGAAATTTTGTAATTTAATTAGTTGGGCTAAATTTGGAATTGAGCTTGTAAAGTTGTATTGGGCTTAATGGGCTTGGTTGGGCCAATTTTGGTTTAGGTTAATTGGTTGGATCCAATTGGGCCCAAAACCATATCCATAAAGTCCAAATATAATTAAATGGGCCTTTAAAATTTTAATTGGGCCTAATGGGCCTAAATTGATTTTTGGCAAAGGGTGATTCCTTATTGGGTTTTGGTTGCCAAAGTCCATGCCTTATAAATTAATTGAAAGCCCATTGGACTTTAATTAAATTGACATTGGATGTTAATTGGGCTTTGAGACCCATAAATATTAGATTTAGAATCTAAGTCGTAAAGGCACATTAAATAAAGTGTAATTATTTAATTTGGAATTAAATAAAGAATTAGTATTGAATACAAATTAAATTGGATTTAATATTGTAGTTTGATATAATTCAAGAATTTGTACTTTAAGTACTTATTCTTAAAACGAGTTTGACTCGCGCAAATCAAATCGTTATTTGAACATTGGATGGTCATTAATTTCAGATTAATTAATTGGATTATATTGATTGATAACATGCTTTGTGTGAATACATGGATGCGATGTATGAATAATGTATATCGAATGGATATTAGATGGGTGAGGGCAATTTCGGAAATTGTTGTAATAAATTTAGAATTTATTAAATTGGACCTGCGTGTCCAGCCTATTACCTCTTGACTCTTTGTATTTCTCTTCTCACTTATTCCCCTCAATGTAAATGAGGTTTCTTTAGAAGTATTATGTAATTGGGTAGAAGTAAGATTTGTCCTAGCGGGAGAGAGGAAAGAGAGAGATTTATTCTAGGAACAAAGTGTTTTAAATATCCATCCGCATATCATTATTAAATTTATTTACGCGCCTTATTATGTTTTTAGAATGCATGTTTAAGGGTGAATGATGAGACCTAATCAAAGATAATTAATTGGTTGCCAATTACGCGAAAAACCCTCAACAAATATTAAGCGTTTTTCCTTCCATTGAGTGATTCATTCTCAAGATCCAAGGTTGGCACTGGTTTGTTGGCCAAAGTCAAGACCTTTGTCCATCGCAGATGTGTTTGAATCATGAAGGCTTTGTTTCATATCGCATGTCTTGTCCAAGTTGTGATTTGTTGGCCAAAGTCAAGATCACTTCTTGTCCAGCGACATCGATTATGAAGCTTTCCAAACTCAATGGGTCCCGCTTAACTAAAATCATTAAGTTTGTTGTGCCAAAGCCAAGGCTTAATCGATTCAGAGGAAAAAGGTTAGGGAATATATTGGATATATTGGCATATATAAGATATATGTTTCGGACTTGGATGTCCACCTACTAGATCTATGAATTGGATGAGATCCAATTGATCTTAGAGATCTACCTAGTTAAATATCATACAGCTTGTTGGCCAAAGTCAAGGTTGTGTGTTATTTAACGGGATCCTAGCCCACTAGGAAACAAGGTTTCCCGAGTACTCAACAGAGGGTTAGAGGCTAGCCGAAAAATAATGGGAGGCAAGTATTAAATTTGCAATTTCGTTTAGATACTTACCAATACGCGCTCATTTCAATTTTTCGTCATCATTCATAAATATATTAGTTGGACTAATATCGTTGTTTTAATTTAACAGTTGGACTGTATCCAAACTACTTCAAATTATAGTTGATTGGATTATAGTAATCAATATATTTGAATTTAAATAATTGAATTATAGTTGATTATATAGTTAGACTATAGTAATCATTATATTAAATAGTACCTGAAATCGTTGATTGGATAGTTGGACTATAGCAATCAAGATAACTGAAAGATTAGCGTTTAAAACATAATCCTAGGTGAAAATGTCTTTAAGCGGCTTTAATTTTCAAATTGGGAATAAAACCTCAGGATAGTCTTGAAAACTAAGAAGTTATTCTATTTAATAGAAAAACCTCTTGGGCCTAAGCCCGGAGTTGAGAAAATAGTAGAACATGAACTTTGGAAGATTCATGTGATGATAACTTTAGTGCTCATTCCATTATGCTTAATGTAATGACACCTTAATTCCTTCTTCAAAGTTAAGGATTAGATCTTTGTACCATGAAGATGAAATTAAAGATCTTCATAGATCTATTTTAGATCTTAAAAATACAAATTGCATAAGAAGCTCTTTCGCTCGTGTATGTCAGAGGGTACATCTGTCGAGCACTAGGTGTCGCAGATGATTGCTGACATCGATCAGCTAGGTTAGCTGGGCATTACCTATGTGGCCGAGACTACCAAAGATTTGATCTTATAGTTGTAGGCATTGTATTTTTTCATGTGAAACCCGATGATGAGTCTCAGTTGGAGGCACTACCTTTTAAGTCGCGGAAGCCACGGGAAATGGATGTCGGAAGGGAGGAGTCAAGAATTGACTCATAATCGGATTAAGTTCGCTGGTTTAGCTTCGGGTTACTTGTTTGCTGTCCTTTTTTTAAAAAAAAAATTTATTCCTGGCCTAAAACACTCACAAATCATCTAACCTCGGCCCAAAACCCCGCAAGCCCACACACCTAGTCCACACAAACCAAACCCACCAACCAAAGGCCCCACACGCCCAACCAAGGCCCACACGCCCATTCACCCTAATACACACCCAAATTAAATCAAATATTAATTAAATTAAGTATTAACTAAATGAAATATTAATTAAATAAATAAATAAAGAATTAAATCATTTACCAAATTAAATAAAACATAAAATAAAATCATGCCTAACTTAGATAAACCAAATATACTACATACTAAATTAAAAAAGATGATATGCCTAATTAAAATCAATCATAACAAATTAAAAATATTGACTTCCTAATCTAACAAATTAAATGCCTAATCCTAACCAATCAAATATATTGTATTCCTAATCCAAACCAAATTTGTCCCCCCTCAATCTTTGACTTTCCTTGCTCAACAAAAAATCAAATCCCTATCCATGCAAACCCTACCCTCTCACTATAAAAATAACACAAAACTAAACCCTAGGGAGCTAGAGATACACTGCTCACACAAAAAAATAAACAAAAAATAAAAAAATTGTCTTCCTCTCTCTCAACCGAGACAACATAAGCCAACAAGATCAACACATCTGCCCCCACACGTTAACTGCCATTTACCACACCCCAGCTCTCGCCATTTGCAGCCACTTTAAGCCACCTCACGGCACCTTCACCCTTGCCTCACAAAGCCACATGCCATTAGCCCTTCACCCCTTCACATAAGTAACAGCCTCTTCACGCCTAACTGATAAACACATGCCCAGTAAACCACACGTACCACCCAAAACCGCACCTGCTGACCATAAACACTCGATCCTCTCTCGGCCAGCACCTTGGCTCTCTCACGGCACAAACAAGCCAACTCACCCGTCACAGCCCTCATAAGCCGCCTGCCCCAGAACCGTAAGCACTCAACACCTTGCACGTAAAAAATTGCCACCCAAATAAACCTGAAACTGTCTCCAAACTACCTCAAAAACCTGCCAGTGAACTACCCTCACAAAAACTCCTAAAACAGTCCCAGAATTAGCCCAAAACTGCACCCAAAACTACCTTAAAACAGTCCCCGAAAATACCCCAAAATAGTCCCAAAATCAAGCCAAAATAGTAGCCTAAAACACAAAAATAGTGAACAAAATACAGAAAAAACAGCAGTAAAATAGCAGCAAAATGGAGTCAAAATAGTAGCTTGAGCAGCGAAACAGCGAGGTAAAACACAAACCCGTGAACCAGAAAAGTTGAGGAGCTTTAACCCTTCCGATCTCCGTGAAACGCAAGTCCGAAATTCGACATAAAAGGTTAGACCTGAGGGTATTTTTCACACTTGTTTTCAGTTTTATTTTTATTATTTATTGAGTTTCGTTTGCATGATTATTTTTGAATGAAGCATGTTGTGGCCCTTGAATAGATAGAAAGTACATAAACTGTGAAATATTGTATGTTGTGGCCTTGGAATAAAATGAAAGATGAGTCAACTCTCGCGGTATATCGGATGGAAACCCGAACATAAATTTCATAGCCGATTCCGAATGGACGGTAGTATGATCTACACTCGGGATACAACTCCACGTACCGCTTGAGTAAACGGCACCTTCTTTTGTTTTATATTGCTTTGATTTATTTATTTTTCGTCATTTGAATTATGCATGTTACTTGTTTATTCATGATGCAATCGAGCGCTTGGGCTTAGTAAGTCGAATTAAAGGTCCCCTATTTGGAGGGGTTAAAACCTTTACCACGATGCTTTGCCGCGCCGGTTGATGTGTGTTCGGTTGAATGTAAGATATGTTCAATCAGGCATACTAAGCTTGATGTTATTGTCTTTATTCTTTGTATGTATGATGCAATCGAGCGCATGGGCTTAGTAAGTCGGATTAAAGGTCCCCTATTTGGAGGGGTTAAAACCCTTTACCACGATGCTTTGCCGCGTCGGTTGATGTGTGTTCGGTTGGATGTAAGATATGTTCAATTTGGCATACTAATTTTGATATGATTGTCTTTATTTTTGTATGCATGATGCGATCGAGCGCATGGGCTTAGTAAGTCGGATTAAAGGTCCCCTATCTGGAGGGGTTAAAATCCTTTACCACGATGTTTTGCCGCGTCGGTTGATATATACTCGGTTGAATGTAAGATGTATTCAATCGGGTATACAAAATTTCATATAGTTATCTTTATCTTTGTACGCATTGTAACGAAAGGCGCATGGGCTTATTGTGTTGGATTAAATGGTTCTCCATTTGGGGGAAGAAAAGCCTAAAAGACTACCTTTACCACAATATTTGCCGTGTCTTTCATCTATTGATTGCATCATCTATCCCTGTCTTGGCTTAACGTATTACAATTCATATATCCATGTATGATAGCATTTGAGTATCATTTCTTATGGTATATCGGATGGAAACCCAGACATAAATTCCATAGCCGATTCCAAATGGACGGTAGTGCGGTCCGTACTTGGGATACAATTCCACGTACCACTTGGAAAAGTGCTCACATGTGTCCTTGTGTCCATATTAGTTATCTTCTTTTGCACCACGTCATAGCAAGCTCACTTTAATGCCTAATTGCATCCTTAAGTGTCTTTTTGCATTATGTACTTAGTTGACTCTTTTATTTGTGTATGGACATGCAATGGCTATTTGTTTATGATATGTCTATGAAATCACATGTTCGCCATTATTTGATTCGCCTTTATGTGTGCTTGTGTGGTTAGTGTGTGCTTGTGTTTCCATGAATACAATATGCCAATGAAGTTGTATGTTCGTTGCTACTTTGATGTACTTTCAAGCATGCAATCTTAGATGTGAAATATATGCAAATTTAGGTGTGATTTTTATTTTTGTGCATGTGAATTTAGAAGCATGATACTCTTGGAAATAAGTGTTACTCAGGCTTGATTAAATTATTACACGAATCCTTTCATTACAAGTGACATAAGTAAGGGACCATTCCGAACCCAACGGTTTGAGGTCTTCCCTTGCGAGGGGTGAGTGCGGCCTTAAATCTCATTTTCCCGGTTCACACCGGGTGGCGACTCCATTATTCTCCGGTTTAGTCCCCCGTGGCTACTCCGTACTCCCGACCGGGCCGCGAGCCTGGGACAGCATACGTCACCCAGTTTCTGTGTCCCATAGTCTGGCGACTCCACTAGGGATAGAGAATCGGCCCCGAAATATTGTCTTGTAATGTTTGGATTTATGTTTTAATTGACCGTGTCTATAGTGGATAAAATAGGGGTTTAATCAAAGGCATTTTGAGGGTAGGTAATGGTTTGGTGTCTTCCTTCACTCACTACCTTTCTAGAAGGAAAAGCTGTGGAGGCACCTAGATAACCATCTACTCGTAGCCTATTGTGATGGACTAATTTGGAGGACTCGTTGTTTATTCCTGACACCAAGTGATAAGAGCCTAAGAGGCTTGGGTATTTAATTGAGCCTCGCTCCACCCTCCCTCTGGGGAATCTACAACGGGAAGTCCATTTGACAGTCAGTCACACACCATAGCTCACTGGCACGTACCTTAGTGTATAAAAAAGGGTGCGCTCACTTGGCCGCTCGAACCCTTGATTGGGGAGACCTAGTTGTGGGCCATCCTTCGCCGGTGAGAGCCTTTGTCTACACTCTCGCGAACGCACCCATAGACCGAGGTTGTATGGTTAAAGTAACAATTATTTCCTTGAGTATGTGCTTGTGGACCATCCTCATTTGGATGCAGTTGAACTATTGTCAGAAATGCGAACTTGCTGGGCCATTTAAACTGGGGCGAGTTCGTACCTTATGACCATTAGGCCCAAAGCTTCTGAAATGTTGATGGGCCATTTCATAGAAATTATTGTTTTATGTTTACACTATCTTTCTTTTATGCTTGTGTTTGGGAACATCGTCGTTTGGATCCATTTGGACCATTTGTCATGAGATATGGGCTTGTTGGGCCATTTAAACTGGGACAAAAACATATCTTATGACGATTGGGCCAAAGGCTTCTAAATATTGATGGGCCATTTTGTGCTTGTCTTCGGAGCATTATTATTTGGATACGGTTGGACTTCTTCCCATGAGATGTGAACTCGTTGGGCCATTTAAATTGGGACGCGTTCACTCCTATGACAGTTAGCCCAAAAGCTTCTAAAATGATAACAGACCGATTTGTTTGAAAATTTTAGTTGATTTAGTATGTTATATATGTTACATGCATCTCATGCACCTCATGCATGCATACATCATGCTAAACCTTGTGTTCTGAAAGCCATCATAGTTTCCCGTTGAGTTAGGGAAGAGGGAAGACTCACCAAAAGACCGGTAACAGATATGAGTACATCAGATAATGAGGTATCCCGGATAGATCAGTTGGAAAATGGTTTTGCCAAGATTACTGAACAGTTGCAAGCCTTGACCACTGCCATGGAAAATATGGTTGTACCCCGTGCTGGGGGAAATTCTGAGAATGTGAGGCGCGAGGAGCCTCCGAATGGGTTGGGGGATGATATCCCCACTTTTGATGATGACATGGCAGAGTATGCAACATGCAAAGTGATTGGGTCTCAGGCAGAATTTCAGAAGCTTCGGGATCAGGTTGAAACAGTTACCCGCAAAATGAGGGGTAAACATGAAGAGTTGTTAGATTATGAGGCAATGACCTTCGGAGAATAGCTGCCAGCTCAGTTTAAAATGCCCGACATAGCCAAGTTTAATGGGAATGGAGACCCGAGAGTCCATCTGCAGTAATATGTCTCAGTCATGAGTTCAGTGGGCCTATCACAACGCCAAGTCCAAAAGATGTTTGGGATGTCACTCGATGGGGCACCTGTGGTTTGGTATCATAGCCTTGAGAAGAAGATTAAGGAAGATTGGAGGGAACTAGCTAATGTTTTTCTGAAGCAGTATGTTATAGACTTAGAGATTGACATGTCACTCCGTGATTTGGAGAACACTAAGCAGAAGCCGAAGAAAGCTTCAAGAAGTATGTAGACCGCTAGAGAAGCCAGCTTCTGAAGATGCAGACTCGGCCCTCTGAGAAAGACCAGATCAAAATGATCATCAAGGGTACTAAGACCTCCAT
This sequence comes from Zanthoxylum bungeanum, assembly GCA_019454045.1. NCBI lineage: Eukaryota > Viridiplantae > Streptophyta > Magnoliopsida > Sapindales > Rutaceae > Zanthoxylum > Zanthoxylum bungeanum. The sequence goes on along the minus strand of SKCR01014001.1, from coordinate 28,370 downwards.
TTATGGTAAGCTGCGGAGGATGAATTCGATGATTACGGATTTCTGACAATTGAGGGAGACGGTTATGGATATTGAAGAAGAATAGGCTGAAAACAGAAAGTTCTATGGCCAGAATAGAAGGAATATTGAGGGATCTTCAGGGACCAAGCCCGCTACCGCTGAGGTCACTGCCATTAAAAGCAGGCGATTTTCCAACCTTGGTAAGCCTCTTTCAAGGGTGTTCGAAAAGCTGAAGGCGCAAGAACTTCTGGAACCCTTAGAGGCTAAACCAATTCCAAACCCTGTACCACCCAACCTTGACCTAAGCCTATATTGTCACTTCCATCGGAGAAGGGGTCACGAAACTGATAGCTGCACCCGCCTTAGGCAAGAGATCCAAAACCTCATTGACTCCCACAAAATACCTGACCCAGAAAGAGAACAACCCAACGCACACAGAAATCCCCTACCCAACTACATGATCAACTCTGGCCTACCCGAAACCCTTGTCCTCCAAACTCTCAACCACTTAGCTGCATTCATAGGAATAGGGGATGACAACGGTGGAGAACCATAGGCCAATGAAGAAGGCAATGTTGTGAATGATGAAGTTATTCCTCCTAGTTTATTTGATCCTGCATTTTTAATAAAGACATTGATTTTGTCTCTTCGTTCGAACCTTTTTTTAATGATAATAAAGACGTTCGTTTTGCTTACTTGCCTGAATCTCTTCCTTTCAACCAGCAACATGAGTATATTTGAGAAAAGCATTCAACCTTGGTACTATGAAATTCAGTGATGTTTAGAACACGGGGAATTCCCGAAAGCAGCAAGCAGAAAAGATATGATGATCATTCAGAAATTGGGAAATGGGGCAGTGAGACTATCAGACTTGGAAGGGAATGAGTTCACCGAGCCGATTAAAGTGGAAAGGTTGAAGCAATACTTTGCCTGAGGAAGAATTGGCGGAAGACCTAACCCAACGGGATAGGAAACTCATTCATGCATGCATGTATACACGTAACATACTTTGCATTCTTTTGTGTTTTTTTTAGCTTTGTATTCACAGGTTTTGGAGCAGAAAGAGAGAAAGCGGCAAAGATAAACCAATAAGGAACAGCGACAGCACTGTATCAGTCTGGGGGCGAGGCCCATATCAGTATCAGTCTGGGGGCAAGGCCCACATCAGTTCAGCATCAGTTTCTGCTGGGTACGGCATTCTGGGGGCGATGCCTACGTCAGTTCAGCATCAGCTTCTGCCGGGTATGGCATTCTGGGGGTGAGGCCCACATCAGTTCAGTATTAATCTTGCCGGGTATGGAACTTTGGGGGCGGAGCCCACATCATTATCAATAACGGTTCGGAAATGGACCACTCTCATATCAGTAATGGTTCGGGAATGGACCACTCTCTTATCAGCAACGGTTCAGAAATGGACCACTCTCATATTAGTAATGGTTCGGAAATGGACTATCTCTCATCAGCAACGGTTTGGAAATGGACTATCTCTCATCAGCAACGGTTTGAAAATGGACCACTCTCATATCAGTAACGGTTCGGAAATGGACCACTCCCATATCAGTATTGGTTCGGAAATGGACTATCTCTCATCAGCAACGGTTCAGAAATGGACCACTCTCATATCAGTAACGGTTCGGAAATGGACCACTCTCTTATCAGCAACGGTTCGGAAATGGACCACTCTCATATCAGTAATGGTTCGGAAATGGACTATCTCTCATCAGCAACGGTTCGGAAATGGACTATCTCTCATCAGCAACGGTTCGAAAATGGACCACATCATTATCAGTAACGGTTCAGAAATGGACCACTCTCATATCAGTATTGTTCGGAAATGGACTATCTCTCCTCAGAAATGGTTCAGAAATGGACCACTCTCATATCAGGCATGGTTCGGAAATGGACTATCTCTCATCAGCAACGGTTCGGAAATGGACCATCATCTCATCACTTGTCGAAAATGGCACTCTGAAAATGGTGCAACGGTTCGGAAATGGACCATTATCACATCTCGCCGAAAATGGCACTCCGAAAATGAGCACGGTTTGAAATGGACCATCATCTCATCTCGCCGAAAATGGCACTCCGAAAATGGAGCACGGTTCAAAATGGACCATCATCTCATCTCGCCGAAAATGGCACTCCGAAAATGGAGCACGATTCGAAAATGGACCATTATCTCATTAGTCACCGAAAATGGCACTCTAGAAATGGAGCACAGTTCGAAAATGGATAGACATCACTTCAGCAACACCTAGGAAATGCGGTTTAGCATACCGAAAATGGTAAAACCATATCAACTCAACTCAACACAGCAGGCAAACCAGGAGACAGCTGGCGACCCAGGTAAGTGAAAATGCATTGCATGTACTTTGATAGGATTGTCACTGTCACACACTGCACAAGTCCCATAAAAGTGGGGGCGACTGTAGGCATTGTATTTTTGCATGTGAAACCCGATGATGAGTCTCAGTTAGAGGCACTACCTTTTAAGTCGCGGAAGCCGCGAGAAACGGATGTCGGAAGGGAGGAGTCAAGAATTGACTCACAATTGGATTAAGTTCGCTGGTTTGGCTTCGGGTTACTTGTTGGCTGTCCTTTTTCAAAAAAAAAAATTATTCCCGGCCTAAAACACTCACAAATCACCTAACCTCGGCCCAAAACCCCCGCAAGCCCACACACCTAGCCCACACAAACCAAACCCACCAACCAAAGGCCCCACACGCTCAACCAAGGCCCACACGCCCATTCACCCTAATACACACCCAAATTAAATCAAATATAATTAAATTAAGTTTTAACTAAATGAAATATTAATTAAATTAAATAAATAAAGAATTAAATCATTTACCAAATTAAATAAAACATAAAATAAAATCATGTCTAACTTAGATAAACCAAATATACTACATACTAAATTAAAAAAGATGATATGCCTAATTAAAATCAATCATAACAAATTAAAAATATTGACTTCCTAATCTAACAAATTAAATGCCTAATCCTAACCAATCAAATATATTGTATTCCTAATCTAAACCAAATTTGTCCCCCCTCAATCTTTGACTTTCCTTGCTCAACAAAAAATCAAATCCCTATACATGCAAACCCTACCCTCTCACTATAAAAATAACACAAAACTAAACCCTAGGGAGCTAAAGATACACGGCTCACACAAAAAAATAAACAAAAAATAAAACAATTGTCTTCCTCTATCTCAACCGAGACAACATAAGCCAGCAAGATCAACACACATGCCCCTCACATGTTAACTGCCCTTTACCACACCCCGGCTCTCGCCATTTTCACCCACTTTAAGCCACCTCACGGCACCTTCACCCTTGCCTCACAAAGCCACATGCCATTAGCCTTCACACCCCTTCACGTAAGTAACTGCCCCTTCATGCCTAACTGCTAACACATGCCCAGTAAACCACACGTACCACCCAAAACCGCACCTGCTGACCATAAACACTCGATCCTCTATCGGCCAGCACCTTGGCTCTCTCACGGCACAAACAAGCAAACTCACTCGTCACAGCCCTCATAAGTCGCTTGCCCCAGAACCGTAAGCACTCAACACCTTGCACGTAAAACACTGCCACCCAAATAAACCTGAAACTGTCTCAAAACTACCTCACAAACCTGCCAGTAAACTACCCTCACAAACCTGAAACTGTCCTAGAATTAGCCCAAAACTGCACCCAAAACTACCCTAAAACAGTCCCCGAAAATACCCCAAAACAGTCCCAAAATCGAGCCAAAACAGTAGCCTAAAACACAAAAAACAGTGACCAAAATACAGCAAAAACAGCAGTAAAATAGCAGCAAAACGGAGTCACAATAGTAGCTTAAGTAGCGAAACAACGAGGTAAAACGCAAACCCGTGAACCAGAAAAGTTGATGAGCTTTAACCCTTCCGATCTCCATGAAACGCAAGTCCGAAAGTCGACATAAAAGGTTAGACCTGAGGGTATTTTTCACACTTGTTTTCAGTTGTATTTTTATTATTTATTGAGTTTCGTTTGCATGATTATTTTTGAATGAAGCATGTTGTGGCCCTTGAATAGATAGAAAGTACATGAATTGTGAAATATTGTATGTTGTGGCCTTGGAATAAAATGAAAGATGTGTCAACTCTCGCGGTATATCGGATGGAAACCCGGACATAAATTTCATAGCCGATTCCGAATGGATGGTAGTATGATCTGTACTCGGGTTACAACTCCACGTACCGCTTGAGTAAACGACACCCTCTTTTGTTTTATATTGCTTTGATTTATTTATTTTTCGTCATTTGAATTCCGCATGTTACTTGTTTATTCATGATGCAATCGAGCGCATGGGCTTAGAAAGTCGGATTAATGGTCCCCTATTTGGAGGGGTTAAAACCCTTTACCACGATGTTTTTCCGCGCCGGTTGATGTGTGTTCGGTTGAATGTAAGATATGTTCAATCGGGCATATTAAGCTTGATGTTATTGTCTTTATTCTTTGTATGTATGATGCAATCGAGCGCATGGGCTTAGTAAGTCGGATTAAAGGTCCCATATTTGGAGGAGTTAAAACCCTTTACCACGATGCTTTGCCGCGCCGGTTGATGTGTGTTCGGTTGGATGTAAGATATGCTCAATCGGGCATACTAAGTTTGATATGATTGTCTTTATTTTTGTATGCATGATGCGATCGAGCGCATGGGCTTAGTAAGTCGGATTAAAGGTCCCCTATCTGGAGGGGTTAAAATCCTTTACCACGATGCTTTGCCGCGTCGGTTGATATATACTCGGTTGAATGTAAGATGTATTCAATCGGGTATATGAAATTTCATATAGTTATCTTTATCTTTGTACGCATTGTAACTAAAGGCGCATGGGCTTATTGTGTTGGATTAAATGGTTCTCTATTTGGGGGAAGAAAAGCCTAAAAGGCTACCTTTACCATAATATTTGCCGCGTCTTTCATCTATTGATTGCATCATCTATCCCTGTCTTGGCTTAACGTATTACAATTCATATATCCATGTTATGATAGCATTTGAGTATTATTTCTTATGGTATATCGGATGGAAACCCAGACATAAATTCCGTAGCCGATTCCGAATGGACGGTAGTGCAGTCCGTACTTGGGATACAATTCCACGTACACTTGGAAAAGTGCTCACATGTGTCCTTGTGTCCATATTAGTTATCTTCTTTTGTACCACGTCATAGCATGCTCACTTTAATGCCTAATTGCATCCTTAAGTGTCTTTTTGCATTATGTACTTAGTTGACTCTTTAATTCCCGGTTCACACCGGGTGGCGACTCCATTATTCTTCGGTTTAGTCCCCCGTGGCTACTCCGTACTCCCGATAGGGCCGCGAGCCCGGGACAGTATGCGTCGCCCAGTTTCTGTGTCCCACAATAGTCTCTACCCAAAAGCTGGGGCAGGTTCATTTTGAACCAAAAGTAAACTCTTGGAGAGTTGATGGCTATGCTCTAGGAGGCTGAGCCAAATCTGCTAAAAGTGGCAAAGGCAAAATCATCACAAGTCTTCTAGGAAGACAAATGACATATCCCAAGATGTCTGCCTAAACTGTGGCAAACATGGTCACTGGATGCGTAACTGCCGTATGGACAAGGCAGACATGAAGGAAGTAAAGCGGGGCAAGGCTCCGGCTTTAAGTATGTTTGTCATAAACATGTTCACTATTAGTTTCAAAATTGGATTTTGATACTAAGTATTGTACATAGATATGTACTGATGTGAGGAATCTGCTGATTAGCAGGATACTGACTTCAATTGAGATTTACCTGCGAGTCAGAAACGGGACAACAGTCGCTGTTTTAACCGTAGAAACCTAAGTTTAGGAACTACCCTTCAGGTGTGTACTTAAATTAGGAAACTGTTAAAATGTAACTAGTTTGACTAGAAATATTATCTCTATATCAGAGTATAACTCGTTGCGGGTATACCATTATATTCTAGAACACTAAAGTGTTTTATTTTATAAAGATGATATTGAGATAAACACATTAGATGTGAATAACAGTATTTATATTTTGAATATAATTGAATCTCAAACATATGACATGACAAGCAAATAGCTCAAACTGATTTAATCATATGAGACTTATTTGTGGCATTGTTGTCTGGGACACATTAACAAGACTTGTATATCCACACTTTCGAAGAGTGGGTACTAGGACTGATTTGATCTTATTCAAATGATGTCTACAAATCTAATTTATTAGGCAAAGTACCTAAAACACCTTTTACTTGGTAAAAGTGCAAATGCCACCGATCTGTTAGCCCTCGTTCATAGTGACATAAGTGGGTCCATATCTAGCTAGGCAATAGGTGGATATGAACACTTCATAACCTTTACGGATGTGGCATCGTGTTATGGTTATGTGTTTCTTTAGAAACACGAAACATAAACTTTTGATAAAATCAAAGAGTTTCGACACGAAGTAGAAAGACAGATCGGCTAAAGTATTAAACCGTCACGGTTAGACCATGGTGGAAAATACTTAAGCAATAATTTTCTTGAATATATTAAAGAGTATAGTATTCTTTCATGATGGACTTTTCACGGAACACCTCAATTTGATGGTGTGTCCGAACTGAGAAACCAAATTTTATTGGACATGATAAGGTTAATCATGAGTCGCTCTGAGCTACCATTTTCCTTCTAGGGATACGCATTAAACAGTGAAAAACTTATTTTGAATAAGGTTCCATAAAAACCTGTTAGACAGACTTCATATTAGATATGAACTGGAAAGAAACTGGGTTTTCTCATTCCTGTTGATTTGGGAATGCTGGGCATATGTTTGGATGATACCAAACTAGAACCCAAATTGGATAAGTGCCTAAATTGTGGGTTAACCTAGGGTAACCAAAGTATAGTACTTATATAACTCACAAGAGAACAATGTAATTGTTGCTCGCCATGTGATTTTCCTAAGAGGAATACCTATATGCAGTGGTAAGTGGGAGGAAAGTAAAACTCGATGAAAATCCGAGTAATAATATTCCAGGCACCGAACCTTAATGGAACACAAACAGTTCATCAATGATGAAATTGTACCATAATCTTCGAATACAGAAGGACCGCGTAAGTTGGAGAGAGTCAGAAAACAACCTGGGAGGTATGGGTTTCTGATCTCACCTCATGAAAATGTCAATCTTATTGAGGAACAAGAACTGACTACGTATAAGGAAGTGATACAAGGTATCGACTCACTATTATGCCAAAGTGCCATGATGTCCGAAATGGATTCCATGTATATCAACCAAGTTTGGACACTAGTTGTTATACCGGAAGGCATTGTGCCTATTGGTACTATATGAGTCTTTAAGGAAGAAATACATGGATGGCAACATGTCAACGTACAAAGCTAGGCTTGTAGCGAAAAGGTATCGTTATCAACATTGTGTTGGTTACGATGAAACCTTTTACTCGTTGCCATGATTAAATCCATTTGGATAATGCTTGCTGATGCTGTAAGTTTCATTTATGAAATATAGCAGCTGAACATCAAAATCGCTTTCCTTAAACGAAAACCTTTTGGAGGATGTTTAAAACATCCTGACGGTTTTTTCGTACCAAAACAAGCAAACAAGGTTTGCAGGTTATTCAATCCATTTATGGATTGAAGCAAGCATTGCGTTCTTGGAACTATATCATTTTGATGTAATCATAATGGTATATGATTTAATTCAAAACTAAAATGATTCTTGTGTATATAAGAGGGTTAGTGGGAGCGCACTGACAAATGATTGTCCTAAATAATGATGATATATCATTTCTTGGAAATGACATTCCCATAATACAATCAGTGAAAGCTTGGCTTTCATAAAAATTCTCCGTAGAATTCTTGGGAGAGACAATCTTTATTCTAGGAATAAAGATCTACTGGGATGGATCTAAAATTTTTTGGCACTCTCCAAGTACTCGTACATTGAAATAAATGTACGCGACCTGATGTCTCATATGCTTTGAGCATATAGAGTCACAATCAGGCCAATCCAAATGATAGTCACTGGATTGATGTTAAGAATATCCTTAAGTATCTTAGAGGAACTAAGGATGCTTTCTTAAGTTATGGAGAAACTTGAAGTGACTGGGTTCACCGTTACAAGTTTCCTAACCAACAATAACGACTATAAGTCGCAATAAATGTACTATATAGTTTGAATAACATAACAGTGAGTTGGAAATCTTCCAAGCAAGATACTGTTGTCGAATAAGCAACAAAAGCGGAATATTGCTGCAGCTGAGGCAGCAATATAAGCCATTTGGATCTTAATAATCCTAATTGGATTAGAAGTAGTTTTGTTAGCAGCTGAGCTATGCTACAGCACAGGCTAAAGAATTAATGGTCTCATCAACGATCCAAGTATATACTTCAACTATTCATCTGATTCGTTAGGATCATAAATCGTGGCGAAGTGATGATCGAATAAATCGCATCAGATGATAACTTTGCAAATCCGCTGACGAAAGCAGTTTCTCAGCAGAAGTTTGAGCGACCGTCCATAGTTCAAGTGTACGACACTTGAGTGATTGGCTATAGGCTAAGTGGGAGATTGTTGGACAATTATGACCCATAGCATCACTATTTTTATAGAACATGGTGTTGTTGTACAAATTAACTATGTGACAAAGGAAATTGCTCTTTTATCATTTGTAATTAGATTACCGGGATATATAAATGATAAAAGTCCATAAGATTAGTTCCAGATTGATAAGATATGAGACAATATCAATCCATGAAGGTTTAATTATTAAAACATCCCTAGTCAGAGTATTATCGAGATTGGACATCGATAATGTGGAATAGACTAGTATTGCACTTGTACGCGTTGTGGGAGCATAACGACATAGTTCTCATATATTTAAGTATTGGATACTTATGCAAGTGTAATAGGAGGTTGTGTTTATCTATGGTACGGAAACAGCTTCGCTCTGGATAGACCGCTCGGAATCCCATTGGTAGTATGACTGTGTGTCTATGGGAGTCTGAATCAGGGTAGGTGTATTTGGTCTTAACCTGAGACTTGCACCGCTAATACTTGCGACAATCAATATACTTTGGTTTTGGTCGTCCAGGGCTTTAACTGGTTCTGTGTACGCCTCTTCTGGGTATATTGAGAATCGTAGTGTATTGGGTGTGATGTCAAGATGGAAGTATCATTACAGTCATAGTGGAGATGATGATCACGTAGGATACGAAACTGGTGCTCTTATATGCTGAAGCTATCTGGATATTATGACTAGGTCATGCTTATCCGATTATAGAGACTAGTTACCAGAGATCCCATATGTGCTTCGTACGGGGCAGACACAATTCCAGCCCCAGGCCTAGCACGTGACATCCGATACTGATTGTAATATGCAATACTACGTATACTACGCGTGATATATATTACATATTCCTTTAAGAATATTTCTGGAGAAATGGGTAGGCAAGGTGCTTTGCTAGAAGCCAACCATGTCTAGTAAATCGGTAAAAATGTAGTACTAGGTACGTACGTATTCGGATAGTCCGACGACCGGATTTACTGCCAAGATATTCGGGGATCTCATGGGTCGCTTCCCGAAGATTCACCGATGACGTATGACTCGCACATTATTAATCTGGGATTAATTAGTAGAGAGAGAAAATTAATCTGGGATTAATTAGGGAGATATTTTATCTGGGATAAAATATTATTTAAAGAAAGAGAACGATTAATTTTGAATTAATCGATAAATTAATATATTCGATATATTAAATGAAATTGGATTTCGACGCGGAATTAAAATTAGATTTTAATTCGGGCGAACGAGTTAATTTAGAATTAATTCACTATCGACGTGAATAGTAATTTTGCTTGGCATAATTATTTAATTAAATTTGATTTAATTACATCGCAACGAAAAATTCGTTAATTCAGAATTAGCGAACCCGAGTCCGGGAGTGTTTGCGGGCCCACTCGCATTTCGAATCGAGTGGGGCCCACAAGTCACATCATGCGTCACATCACTAGTCAATTTTATCACTTTATTGTGATAGAAGTTGTTGGATGATGGTTGAGTGCCAAACACTCAAGTGTGATGGCTTGAAAGACATTTACCATTTTTTATTATTTTGGTATTTGACTTTCATTTTGTATATTAGATTACACAACACACACACAACTAATCTTCTTCCTCTCTCTTCCATATTCGGCCTTGGGCCATTTTCTTTCCTCTAAATTTCTTCAATGCCGTAAGCAAGAAGAAGACCAAGGGTAAATTTTGTGGCGAAATTTCCTAGTGCTAGCACACCAAAGAGTCATCCAAAGGTGATAGGGAAACAAACCCATGAGCATGGAATTTTCAAATCAAAGCTTGGAGCTTGGAGGACTTCCATGGAGGTTGACCAAAAATTCAAATGAGCAAAAAGAGGGCCATTGCCGAGAGCTTCAAAGATGGAGCAAGAAATTTTGTGTTCTTTGTATCAAAATCTGATCAATGTAAGTATGATTCCGCTATACGTCTTTGTTGTATTCACATTGTTTTCATTGCTTGAATGATCTTGGGACTATAGTAGAAACCCAACAATCACTCTCCCTTCTTGAATTTTTGTTGCAAAAATTCATCAAAGCTAGCACTTTTGGGGTCAACTAAGGTGATAGGGAAACTCACCCTTGAGTTTGGAATTCAAATCAAAGGCTTGGAGTTTCCAACAAAGAATGAATTTTTAAAATCCTAAATCCGATCAATGTGAGTATTTCCGCAACTCCATTTGATTTATTCACAAAAATCAATCTTAGTGATCTTGTGGCATGTGTAGGACACTAACAGAATCTTCATTTTGATGAGGAAATCAGGTTGTCTGGTTTTCTCAAAAATGACGAAGAACCTTGTGTTTATAAGAAGGTTAGTGGGAGTATGATATTGTTCTTGGTGCTTTACGTTGATGACATTCTGATCATTGGAAATGATATTGGAATGATGCAGGGTGTTAAAGCATACCTCTGTAGAAACTTTTCCATGAAAGACTTGGGTGAAGTTTCCTACATACTTGATATAAAACTCTATAGAGATGGAGAAAAGATGCTGATTGGGTTATCATAATCTTCGTACATAGATAAGAACCTACAAAGGTACAATTTTAGCGATTGTAAAATTGCTAATATACCTTTTCGACATGGCATTCATCTTTTGAAGAATATGAGTCCTCAAACGGAAGATGAAAAGGCTAGAATGTCTAATCAGCCTTATGCATTATGCTAAGGATAAGTTTCTTATTTATGGAGAATGTGATTTATGTTGGGATGTTTACCCTAGAGCTACATGTAATGTAAACGGTTTTATATGTTTTGAAATAAAATGATGCATTATTCATTTATCAAAGTGTTTGTTTTAATTTCGCATATTATAAATTATCTTGATTACCCTAGATTACTTATGTGCCTTCAGACTTAGTGTATGAGTGGCATACACAAGAGGATTTAAGTCTAAAGTTAGTAAACTTAAATAGTCCATAGAGAGCAAACAAAGCAGGTACTTTGTTTGTGGTTTATCTATAGCTGCGGTTCATTCTATATTTGTATGGCGACCTTGATCCGGGATCATCCATGTAAAGACATAAGAATGGAGGCACATTTTATGATGTGATCATATAGGACTGGACCTAGATGAAAATGACTTTCTTATAATATCCGTTAAACAAAGAAAATCATTTCAATGTACTAGATGGTCATTTATGGATTGATCTTAATCCTGAGTGAACTACGAACTCCTGCATGGCAGGCTATGTCCTTTGATTTACAAAGGTGAGGTTGGTGTAGCAGTCCCGACCAATAGCTACGTACTTTGGGGACACGGTCTGGTGTGTAGCTAGGGACGTTTTACATAAACATTGAGTTCACTCCTTCTTGCGAGAAGTAGAGGAGTATCTTTTTTAAGGGTTGATTCGGTACTTGAACGGTTAGAGCGCTCAAGTCTTTCTATTACGAATAGAAAGATTAAAATTCATAATGATTATGAATAAATTGTTCATTAGAGAATCAATGGTACTTAAGTTAAAAATAATTAGAGGGGTATAACAGACATTATGACCCGACTTTAATTACGAAATACTCGTGAAGGGTTCATCTATATGTAGAGATTATATCGATGGACAACGACTTGGTTCGGCTTAATATTACATATGCGGTAACGAGAGTGCAACTTCGGATTTTTAGTGGAATAGCCCGGAGTTAATAATTCGGAATAAATAATTAAGAGCTTAATTAATATTTCGAGATTATTGGAGCTCGGAACCGTAGGTCCATTTGGTCACCATGCTAGCTCAATATACTGTAGCGGATTTAGTGTAATTGGATTGTCCAATTCTATACTCACATATGTATAAATATAATTTATATGATTAATAATATTTTGTCACATTTGAAACAATATATTAAAAGTTAATATATGATTTTAATAATTATATGATAATTAATGAATGCATAATATTAAATTATATAAGATATAATTTAATGAGGCCAATTTTGGAATTTCCAAATCTTGGGTTTTGGAAACCCTTAGTGAGTTATGCTAGGTTGCAAAACTCTTGTATTAACTTTTAGAAACTCTTGGTGAGTTATGCTAGGTTGCAAAACTCTTGGATTTAAAATTTGGTGGTTACACTTTTTGAAAGGTAATTACACTTTTAATTTTGTAACATATATTTCATTATGATTATTAAAAAAAATTTGTTGCAAAATTAATACCAAAATCCTTGTATGGCCGAAACTTGCATATGGGAAGGGGAAAGGGTTTTGTTTTTTGAAAATAAAATAATCCTAAATATAAAAAGAAAAATATGTTTTTCTTTTCATATACAATTTCTTTTTACCCTAGCCACCATCTTCTTCTTCTTCAAACTCTCTCAAGTGTTGAGAAAATAATAAGAACAAGAATAAAAATAAATAAAAATCTTGTGTGACATTAATCTCTAAATTGTTTTGGGATTAATGATTTTGGTTCAATGCCACAAAGTCTTCCGAGCTATGTCTCACAATCAACAGAGTCTTCTATTGATGCCTCAGCTGCAGCAATAATCCGCATTTGTTGTTTATTCGGCAACAGTTATCTTGCTCGGAATATTTCCAGCTCACTGTCCCGTTATTCAAACTTTATAGTACCGTAGTATTTATTGTTTGGAAACTTGCAGCAGTGATCCCAGTCACTTCAAGTTCTCCTTCTCCATAGTTTAAGACAACATCTTTAGTTCTCTAAGATACTAACAGATGTTCTTAACTTCAATCCAGTGACTATCACTTGGATTGACCCGATTGTGACTCCATATGCTCGAAGCGTATGAGACACCAATACAAGTACATTTTTAATGTACAATTTCCCAGAGAGTGTTAACAACTCCAAATCTATCCCAGTAGATCTTTATTCCTTGAATAAAGGTTGTTACTCCCCAGAATTCTACGGAGAATTTCTATTGAAAAAATATCCATGAAAGCCAAGCTTTCACCAATTGTTTTATGGGAATTTCATTGTCAGTGCCCTCTCCCACTAACCTCCTTATATACACAAGAATTATTTTATTTTGAGTCAAATCATAAATCATTATGATTATTTCAAAACGACAGTTCCAAGAACCTTATGCTTGCTTCAATCCAAACATGGATCGAATAACCCGCAAACCTTGTTTGTTGGTTATACAAAATCGTCAGGATGTTCTAATCATCCTCCAAAAGGTTTCCTTTTCAGGAAAGCGATTTTGATCTGTAACTGACACATTCATAAATGAAATATGCAGTTATCAACAAGCATCTTCAAAATGGATTTACCATGGCAACAGGTAAAAGGATGAATCGTTATTAACACAATGTTGATAACGATACATTTCCATCAAAAGCCCAGCTTTGTACGTTGGTATGTTGCCTTCCATGTATGTCTTCCTTGAAGACGTTTAATGTACCAATAGGCACAATGCCTTGTGGTACAACAACTAGTATCCAAAATAGTTGTTATACATGGAATCCATTTTGGACTCATGGCACTTTGCCAAAATAGGGAGTTGATACCTTGTATCATTCCTCGTACGTAGTCGGTTGGTATTCCTCAATAAGATTTACATCTTTATGAGGTTAGATCAGAAACCCATACCCTAGGTTGTTTTCTGACTCTATCCGATCTACCATGTTCTTGTGTATTCGAAGATTAATGGTATAGATTCATCATAGATGAACTATTTGTGTTCCATTAAGGACTTCGTGCCTTGAATAGTATTACTCTGATTTTCATCGAGTATCACTATCCTCCCACTGACCACTGCATATCGGTATTCCTCTCAGGAAAACCGCATGGTGAGCAACAATCATATTGTTCTCATGTGAGATTTACAAGTACTATACTTAAGGTTTCCCTTAGGATAACCTATATTGGCACTTATCCAATTTGGGTCTTTTAGTTTGGTATCATCCAAACGTTATGGCTGGCATACCCAAATTATCAGGAATGTGAAACCCCGTTTCTTTCTTGTTCATACCCTATATGATATCTGTCAAACAGATTTATATGGAACCTTATTCTAAATAAGTTTTGCACTGTTAATACATATCATATTTGAAGGAAACAGTAGCTCAGAGCGACTCGTGATAAACCTTATCATGTCCAACAAAATTCGGTTTTAGTTCGGACACACCGTCTAACTGACGTGTCTCGAGAGGAGTCCTCATATGAAAGAATACTGTACTCTTTCATTTATGTATGAAACTTAATGCTTAAGTATTTTCATTACGGTCTTACCGCGATGGTATAATACTATAGCCGATCTGTTTATCTACTTCGTGTCGAAACTCTAAAAGTTTCTGAATTGTGTTCTTCAAAAGAAACACATAACCATAACGTGATGCCACATCCGTTAAGGTCACGAAATATTCATGTTCACATCTAGCCTAGCTAGATATGGGCCCACTTATTTCACCATGACTAGGGCTAACAGATCGGTGGCTTTCACATTATTACCAAGTAAATAGTGTTTTAGGTGCTTTACCTAATAAACTAGATTCGCAGACCTTATTTGAATAGTCAAATCAGTCCTAGTACCCACTCTTCAAAAGTGTGGATATACGAGTCTCGTTTAATTGTGTCCTAGACAACAATGCCATAAATAAGTCTCTATTGATCAAATCAATTTGAGCTATTTATTTGTCATTATATGTTTGAGATTTTATTATATTCAAAATATAAATTCTGTTATTTACATCTAATGTATTTATCTCAGTATCATCTTTATATAATAAAACACTTTAGTGTTTTAGAATATAAAGGTTCACCCGCAGTGGGATTAAACACTGATAAAGAGATAATGTCTCTAGTCAAACTAGTTACATCATAACAGTTCCTAATTTAAGTACATACCCGAAGGGTAGTTCCTAAACTTAGGTATCTACGATCGAAACAGCGACTTTCGTCCCGTTTCCGATTCGCAGAGCAATCTCAGCTTGAAGTCAGTATCCTGCTCAAAGCAGATTCTGAACATCAATACATATATTTATGTACCACACTAAGTATTTAAAATCTAATTTCAATACTAGTAGTGAACATAACTTTGACAAACATTTTTAAAGTTAGAGCCTCGCCCTTTCTTTAATTCCTTTGTGTCTTCCATATCCAAATGGTAGTCACTTTGGTATATGTCAATTATCCTTTTCAATATTTTAGGAACCTTAGGCCAAGCCTTGGGTTTTTAGAATATTGAAACGATGTGCACCTCGTGCTACATCCCCAATTGCAAACTTTGACTTTATCTCCTCTAGAATAGTCAATTAATTCTCCAAGAATTATAAATTGCAATTTTAATACTTCTTAAATCTAAAATTAGATTTATGACAAGTATATTAAATTAAGCATTAAAGTCATCATCACATAAATTTCCAAAGATTTTATGCTCTACTTATTTCTTAATTTTGGGCGTAAGGATAATAAGTTATTTTATCAAATAAAGTAACCTATTATTTATTCCCAATTTGAAAATTAAATCATTTAAAATATTTTAATTCCAGATTATATTTTAAATATCCAACTTTTCAATATCTTATCTTGATTACAATAGTCCAACTATTTAATCAACGATTAGTGGTACTATATATATTATAATGATTATAATAGTCCAACTATATAATCAAATATAATCCAAATTAATTAACCTCAATTACATTGATTACTATAATCCAATTATAAAATCAACTGTAAACTGAAATTAATTAATTCAAATATATTGATTAATATAATCCAATTATATATAATCAAGTATAATACAGTCCAACTGTTTATTAAAACAACAATTTAAATATTAGTCCAACTAACATTTAATATAGCGACGAAATAATTTGAATGAGCGCGTATGGCGAGTAATTGAACGAGTATTGCAAATTCAATTCTTACCTCCCACTAATTTTCATCGAGCCTCTAACCCTCTGTCGAGTACTCGGGAAACCGTGTTTCCTAGTGGGCTAGGATCCCGTTAAAGTATCACACAATCTTGACTTTGGCCAACAAATTGTATGATAATTAACTAGGTAGATCTCGAAGATCAATTGGATCTCATCCAACTCCTAGATCCAATAGGTGGACATCCAAGTCCTAAACATATATCTTATATATGCCTATACATCGAATGTATACCCTAACCTTTTTCCTCTGAATCAATTAGGCCTTGGCTTTGGCACAACAAACCTAGTGATCCCAGTCAAGCTTGGACCCATTGACATGGAAGCTTCGTAATCAATGTCAATGGACAAGAAGTGGTCTTGACTTTGGCCAACAAACCACAACTTGGACACGACACCGATATGGAACAAAACCTCGTGATTAAAACACATCTTTGACGGACAAGGGCTTGACTTTGGCCAACAACCCATGCCAATCTCGGATCTTGAGTAAGAATCACTCAATGGAAGGAAAATAAACGCTTGATATTTAACGAGGGTTTTTCGCGTGCAAATTGGCTACCAATTTAGTTATCTTTGTTAAGGTCTCATCATCATACACCCTTAAACATGCATTCTAAACACATAATAAAGCGAGTACGAATTCCCGAATTAAATTAAACTACACAATTAAATCCAATTCAATTTGTATTTAATTCTAATTGACTATTTAATTCCAAATTAAATAACACACTTTAATAATAAACCTTTTTCGACTTAAATTCCAAATTTAATCGCTACGGGTCTCAAAGCCCGATTAATATCCAATATTAATTTAATTAAAGTCTAATGGGCTTTTAATTAATTTCTTAAGGCGTGGTCTTTTGGTAAACTCGGGTCAAACCCGCAACCAAAGTCCAATCCGGGATTTACCCCATAAGCCTTTAAATTAATTTTGGCCCATTAGGCCCAATTAAATTACAAAGGTCCATTAGTTGCATTTGGGCTTTATGGTTAAGGTTTTGGGCCCAATTGGATCCAATCCATTTGGCCTAAACCCAACTTGATAAAATCAAGCCCAATAGGCCCAATTACAACATTAGAAGCCCAAATCCAATTTAAGGCCTCAAATAATTAAATTACATAAATCCAATTTAGCAATTTAATTACTTAAAGTGCATTACATGATTAATCAACTAAATCAACATTTCCAAAACACTAAATTAGTCCAATTAATCATACTCAATTATCATCATCATATGTCCAACACATTTTGATTAAAATCAAACCCATTACATGCTCACTTTGTTCTCGGCAATGGGGTTAATTTCATGTTCGATTTGTTTTAATCCAATTAAACCCAATTCGACATTAAATCAATATACCCTAATGATTTTCAACACATCCAATGTTTCAAAAAATCAAAATTCACCAAGAACACAAAGGGGCATAACTCTCGGCCAAGATAAGATTTTGGGCAAATTTGTTCCAAACCAAATTTGATCAAATTGATCCAACCAATCATCAATTAAAATACATTCAAGCATACTTTATGATCCAATTTCATAATTGCATGCTCAATTTCATTTTACCCAATTTCAAGTTTCATGACATACTTTCAAAATTGGGGAAATTTGTTCCAAACAATATTTAATCAAATTGATCCAACCAATCATCAATTAAACATGTATTAAGCATACTTAATCATCCAATTTCATAATTGCATGCTCAAATCAATTTTACCCAATTTAAAGTTTTATGACATACTTGGCAATTTGGGGATTTTTCGTCCAAATCGAATTCAATCCAATTGATTCCGCAATCGACGTTAAATCATCATCCCGAATGATTTCCAACACTTCCAATTGTCAAAAATCAAAAATCCCAAGACATTAAAGAACATTACATATTCGGCCAAGGAGGAATTTTGGGGGAAAAAAGATCCAATCCATTTTTCTTGAAATTGACCATGTCAATCTTCAATTCAAACACAATTAAGCATACAAATCCATCCAATTTAATTTATCATGCTCAAATCAATTTTGCCCAAATTTTAGCCCTAACATTTTTCATGCTTTTAACCTAAGCTCTTGATGCCATTGTTGGAGTTTCTATAGGTCCCAAGATCAAAACTCAAGCATGAATCATAAGCGAATACAACGACGGAAGTGCGGAATACTTACATCGAGCGGTTGAGAGACGATTTGGGCAACAAAACAAACTGAAATTCTGCTCACTACCCACTGCTCATGTGCGTGAACTGCAGCAGTTTGTGCTTCTGTTTTGCGCCATTTTGATCAAGAAAAATGAGCTCCAAGCTTCATCAAAACGTTCCTTGCTCATGGGTATACTTCCCTTATCACTTTGGCATGATCCCGGAGTGTGCTAGCACTCTTGTTTTGCCACAAAACGCACTGCTTCCCTCCATTTTGTTCACGGCAGTCCAAGAAAAAAAAACCAGAACAGAAATGGCGTGAGAGAAGAGAGGAGAAGAAGAGGAGAGAGAGTTGCTTATTTCAATTTTCTATTTCTCCTTTTTTTTTGTTTCAAAAACGTGAGAAGCAAAATGAAAAGCAATAATGATGTGTCATATACCAAAATGAATTTTTTAGATAAAAACTCTTCAAAAAACGTGAAAAGCTTTTCCCTCCTAAAAATTCATTAAATGGCATCATCATCATACATTGAGAATAGAGACAATGTATCATCCCTTAAAGGTGACTAGATACATCCATCATCTATTCATGTCAAGTAATGAGACTTCGCGATGTGATTTGCGGATCCTACTCGTTTCAAAATACGAATGTGTCCGCAAACACTTTCGGGCTCAATTTCGCTAATTCCGAATTAACGAATTTCCGTCGCGACGAGAACTAAATAATTACGCCTAGCGAAATCACTATTCACGTCGCTAACGAATTAATTCTAAATTAATTCGCTCGCCCGAATTAAAATCTAATTTTAATTCCGCGTCGAAATCTAATTTCGTTTAATATATCAAATATATTAATTCCTCGATTAATTCCAAATCAATGTTTCTCTTCAATAGATATTTTATCCTAGATAAAGTGTCTCCGAAATTAATCCCAGATTAATTCTCTCTCTCTCAATATATTAATCCCAGATTAATATAAGTGCGAGTCATACGTCATCGGTGAATCTTTGGGAAGCGACCCATGAGATCCCCGGATATGTTGGCAGTCAAATCGGTCATCGGACTATCCGAACACGTGAGTACCAAGTACTACGTTTTACCGATTTACGAGACAAGGTCGACTCCTAGCAAAGCACCAAGTCTTCCCAATTCTCCGGTCATATTCATCTAAGAATATTTAAGATCTGTATCAAGCGTAGTATACCATTGTATTGTGTATATCGGCCCAGTATCAGATAGTCACGTGCTAGGCTTGGGGCTGGATAAGTGTCTGCCCCTTACAAAGCACATGTCGGATGTCTGGTAACTAGTCTCTATAATCGGATATACATGACCTTGTCATAATATCCCGATGGCCGCGCAGCACTTAAGAGCACTAATACCGTATCCTGCGTGACATCATCTCCACTATGACTGGAGTGATACTTCCGTCTTGACATCACATCCAATACACTACGACTCTCTGATAAACCCAGAAGTGGTGTACGCAGAACCGGTTAAAGCCTGTACCACCAAGACCAAAGTCTATCGATTATCGTAAGTATTAGCGATGTAAGTCTCAGGTTAAGACTATACACACCTACCTTGATTTCGGCCTCCCATAGACACATAGTCATAATACCAATGGGATTCCGAAGGGTCTATCCAGAGCGAAGCTGTTTCCCGTACCATCGGTGAAACACGACCTCCTATCGCACTTGCATAAGTCTCCAACACTTATATATATGAGAACTATGTCGTTGTGCCCTCACAACGTGCACAAGTGCAATACTAGCCTATTCCGCATTATCGATGTCCAGTCTCGATAATACTCTACGGCTAGGGATATTTAATGATTAATCCTTTGGGGACTGATACTGTCTCATATCATTCTCAGTCCAGGAACTAATCATAGGGACCTCTCTTCATTTATATATATCTATGGTGATCTAATCACAAATGATGAGAGTGCAATTTCCTTGTCACATAGTTAATTTGCTACAACAACACAATGATCTGTGCAAATAGTGACGCTATGGGTCATTTTGTCCAACAATTTGTAATTAGATTACTTGAATATATAAATGATAAAAGTCCTTATGATTAGTTCTGGATTAATAAAATATGAGATAGTATCAATCCACTAAAGGTTTAATCATTAAATATCCCTAGTCGTAGTATTATCGAGACTGGACATCGATAATGTGGAATAGGCTAGTATTACACTTGTGCGCGTTATGGAAGCGTAACGGCATAGTTTTCATATATTTGAGTATTGGATACTCATGTAAGTGTAATAGGAGGTTCTGTTTACCGATGGTACGGGAACAGCTTCGCTCTAGATAGACCCATCGGAATCCCATTGGTAGTATGACTATCTGTCTATGGGAATCTGAATCAGGGTAGGTGAATTTGGTCTTAACCTAAGACTTGCATCGCTAAAACTTGCGACAATCAGTATGCTTTGGTTTTGGTCGTCCGGGACTTTAACAGTTTATGTGTATGCCTCTTCTGGGTTTATTGAGAATCGTAGTGTATTGGGTGTGATGTCAAGATGGAAGTGTCACTTTAGTCATATGGAGATGATGATCACGCAGGGATACAAAACTTGTACTCTATTATGTTGCAACTATCGGGATAATATGACAAGGTCATGATTATCCGATTAAAGAGACTAGTTACTAGTGATCGATATATGCTTCGTACGGGACAGACACAATTCCAGCCCCAGGCCTAGCATGTGACATCTGATGCTGGATCGAAATACGCAATACTTAGTATACTACTCCTGGTATAGATTATGTATTCCTTAAAAGAATATTTCTGGAGAATTGGGAGGCACAGTGCTTTGCTAGAAGCCAACCATGTCTTGTAAATCATTAAGAACGTGGTACGGGGTACGCACGTGTTCGGATAGTCCGACGACCGGATTTACTGCCAATATATCTAGGAATCTCTTGGGTCGCTTCCCAAAGATTCACCGATGACGTTTGACTCGAACAGAATTAATCTGGGATTAATTATAAGAGAGAGAAAATTAATCTGGGATTAATTACGGCAAGAATTTATCTGGGATGAAATTCGATTAGAAGAGAGAGAACGATTAATTTGGAATTAATCGATTAAATAATATATTCGATATATTAATTGAAATTAGATTTCAACGCGGAATTAAAATTGGATTTTAATTAAGGCGAACAAATTAATTTAGAATTAATTAGTAAGCGACTTTAATAATAATTTTGCTAGACATAATTATTTAATTAAATTATATTTAATTATGTCGCAACGAAAAATTTGTTAATTCAGAATTAAATGAACCCGAGCCCGAAGTGTGTTAAGTGCGCCCACTCAAATTTTGAATTTTAAAGTGGGGCCCACCAACTCACATCACTAGTCAATTGTATTAACTTTTGGTTGATAGAAGTTGGTGGTGATTTATAGTAGCTTGGAAAACACATTTTGTCATTTTGAATGACATATACCTAAACGTGATTTTGGTAAATGGATTTGATATTTTGAAAATCATATACATAAATCAAAAATCAAAACAACTCTCTCTCTCCCAATTTTCGCACATTGCCATGAAACCCTTCTCCCATCTTAGAAATTTTATTTCAAAATTTCTTCATTGCTAGCACAAAAATGAGTCATACAAGGTGATAGGGAAACCATTCCCAAGAGTTTGGAACACAAGGAGAAGCTTGGAGCTCTTCATCAACATCAAAAGTTTTGAAATCTCTACATCCAAACAAACCGATCAATGTAAGTTTTTCTACAACTTCTTTGAGTATTCACACAAATTTCATGTTAGAAGATCTTTGGCATGTTCTAGGAACCCAACATGAACAACAACCTGATCGCAATCTTGGAGGTGGAGAGGCACAAGTTGTTGCATTCAGCGATGGTATAGATGATCTATTGACCAATCGTAGTGCAATGGATGATTCTGATAAAGAGGAATGACTAAAAGCCATGAACCTAGAGATGGAGTCTATGTACTCCAGCTCAGTCTGGGAACATGTAGACCAACCTGATGGGGTGAAACCCATAGGTTGCAAGTGGATCTACAAGAGGAAGAGGGGAGCAGATGGGAAGGTACAGACCTTCAAGGCTAGGCTAGTGGCCAAGGTTTATACCCAGAAAGAGGGAGTTGACAATGAGGAAACTTTCTCGCCAGTAGCCATGCTCAAATCCATCCGCACTCTTCTATCCATTGCTACATATTATGACTATGAAATTTGGCAAATGGAAGTCAAGACTGCATTCTTGAATGACAATCTTGATGAGAGTATCTATATGGTACAACCAGAGGGGTTAATAGCCCAAGTTCAAGAGAAAAAGGTTTGCAAGCTGCAATGGTCCATTTATGGACTTAAGCAGGCATCTCGATCTTGGAATATAATATTTGATACCATGATCAAGTCTTATGCTTTTGAGTAGAATGTTGATGATCCTTGTTGTAGGCATTGCATTTTTGCATGTGAAACCCGATGATGAGTCTCAGTTGGAGGCACTAACTTTTAAGTCGCGGAAACCGTGGGAAACGGACGTCGGAAGGGAGGAGTCAAGAATTGACTCATATTCGGATTAAGTTCACTGGTTTAGCTTCGGGTTACTTGTTGGTTTTCCATTTTAAAAATTATTTCTGGCCCAAAACACTCATAAATCACCTAACCTCGGCCCAAAATCCTCGCAAGCCCCTTTGCCTTGACCCAAAACCCCCGCAAGCCCACACACATTGTCCACACAAAACAAACCCACCAACCAAGGCCACACGCCCACAACAGGCCCACACGCCCAATCACCCTAAATTACACCCAAATTAAATTAAATATTAATTAGATAATGTATTTGAATTAAATAAAATATTTAAACCATTTACCAATTAAATAAAACATAATATATTAACTTCCTAACTAAACAAAATCACATACTAAATTAAAAAGATGATATGCCTAATTAAAATCAATCATAACAATAAGAAAAATTGACTTCCTAATCTAACAATTAAATGCCTAATCCTAACCAATCAAATATATTGTATTCCTAATTGAACCAAATTTGTCCCCCTCAATCTAATCTTTTCCTTGTTGGATACCAATCAAATCCTCCCTTTAATGCCAAATCATATTCCTTGTGAGACAAGGTGAAGCCCTAGCCTTTCTCTATATAAACCACACACCTCTCTAAGGCTTCCCCTCTCCTAGTTTACGCCCATCACAATAAATAAAGAAACAAAGAATTTCCAACCCCCTCTCCAAGCTCTCCATTCACGCATATTACACAAAAAATATAACAAATTTATCTTCATCTCCTTCCCCTACTTGACCAAAAAACACAGCCCCATAAGCCTCCCTCACATCACCGAAAAATAAACCAATATAGCAGCCCTTTACACGTCAAAAACACAGCCCCATAAGCCTCCTTATATCACCGAAACAACAGCCCCGTAAACCTCCCTACAGTACCAAAAAACTGCACTCCTATTAGCCCTGAAAACAGTCCCTAAAATCCCTAAACCAGTAACACAAAAACTGCACTTATAACCCTTAAATAATCACACAAAAACTGCACTTAAAACCCCTTAAAAACACCCAAAACAGTCCCCTATATACCTGAAACAGTGACCAATAATACAACAGCGAAACCGCGAGGAAACAGCAGCAAAACGGAGTCAAAATAGTAGCTTGAGCAGCGAAACAGCGAGGTAAAACGCAAACCAGTGAACCAGAAAAGTTGCGGTGTGATAGCCCTTCCGACGGCCGTGAAACGTGAGTTCGAAAGTCGATATAAAAGGTTAGACCTGAGGTAGTTTTTCCATTCGTTTTCTGTTTTATTTGTATTATTTATTGAGTATTGCTTGCATGATTGTTATGTTGAAATGCATGTTGTGGCCCTTGAGTAGATAAATATGCATGGATTATGAGATATTGTATGTTGTGGCTTTGGAATAAAATGAGAGATGTGTCAACTCTCGCGGTATATCGGATGGAAACCCGGACATAAATTTCATAGCCGATTCTGAATGAACGGTAGTATGATCTGTACTCGGGATACAACTCCACGTACCGCTTGAGTAAACGACACTTTCTTTTGTTTTAGATTGCTTTGATTTATTATTTTTCGTCATTTGAATTCCGCATATTATTTGTATGCATGATACAATCGAGCGCATGGGCTTAGTAAGTCGGATTAAAGGTCCCCTATTTGGAGGGGTTAAAATCCTTTACCACAATGCTTTGCCGCGCTGGTTGATGTGTGTTCGGTTGGATTTAAGATATGTTCAATCGGACATACTAAGTTTGATGTGATTGCCTTTATTTTTGTATGTATGATACAATCGAGCGCATGGGCTTAGTAAGTCGGATTAAAGGTTCCCTATTTGGAGGGGTTAAAATCCTTTACCACAATGCTTTGCCGCGCCGGTTGATGTGTGTTCGGTTGGATATAAGATATGTTCAATCGGACATACTAAGTTTGATATGATTGTCTTTATTTTTGTATGCATGATACGATCGAGCGCATGGGCTTAGTAATTCGGATTAAAGGTCCCCTATTTGGAGGGGTTAAAATCCTTTACCATGATACTTTGCCGCGCCGGTTGATATATGCTCGGTTGAATGTAAGATGTGTTCAATCGGGTATACAAAATTTCATATAGTTATCTTTATCTTTGTATGCATTGTAACGAAAGGCGCATGGGCTCATTGTGTTGGATTAAAAGGTTCTCCATTTGGGGGAAGAAAAGCCTAAAAAGGCTACCTTTACCACGATATTTGCCGTGTCTTTCATCTATTGATTGCATCGTCTATCCCTGTCTTGGCTCGACCTATTGTCATTG
Source organism: Zanthoxylum bungeanum (assembly GCA_019454045.1). Classification (NCBI taxonomy): domain Eukaryota; kingdom Viridiplantae; phylum Streptophyta; class Magnoliopsida; order Sapindales; family Rutaceae; genus Zanthoxylum; species Zanthoxylum bungeanum. The sequence continues at coordinate 3,000 of SKCR01014001.1, read as the reverse complement.
GTATACCATATTCTCAGCCCTTGCTTCAGCCACTAACTAGCCAACAAATAACTCATAAAACCCTTAACCACATTGACATCACGGCTGCCTTCTCTCCCTAAAAAAAAACACAGTTCACACATAAACAGAAAACCACTCACACACCTCACGCCAAAGTGGCTCACAGCTCGCCCCCACGCACCTAAACACGGCCATAATTCCCCACGTGAGAAGCCCTCACTCTTTCACACAAAGAACACATCACACCAGCCCACGCCTTAATTCACATTCACAGCCCTTCACACCTCACGCATAGCCACGCCACAAATCAGCCAACCTTAACTGCCTTATTCCCTCTTCACACTAAACACACGCAGTTCACAGCTCTAGCCCCCTCTCGGCAGCAGCCTAAATCATCAGTCCTAGCTCACGCCAAGCTGCCCTCAACACCACACAGCCACAAGAACCCTTTGTTGGACAGTTATGACCCATAGCGTCACTGTTTGTAAAAGACATTATGTTTTTGTACTAAATTAACTATGTAGTAATGAAATTGCCTTTTACCATTTTGTAATTAATTTACTTTGATATAGAAATGGTAGAAGTCCTTATGATTAGTTCCGGATTGAGATGATATGAGACAGTATCAATCCATAAAGGTTTAATCATTAAATATCCCTAGTCGTAGTATTATCGAGACTGGACATCGATAATGCGGAATAGACTAGTATTGCACTTGTGCGCGTTGTGAGGGCATAACGGCACAGTTCTCATATGTTTAAGTATTGGATACTTATGCAAGTGCGATAGGAGTTGTGTTTTACCGATGGTACGGAAAACAGCTTCACCTGGATAGACCCCGCGAATCCCATTGGTAGTATGTATATGTGTCTGGGAGTCCGCTTCAGGGTAGGTGTATTTGGTCTTAACCTGAGACTTGCATCGCTAGTACTTGCGACAATCGGTAAACTTTCGTTTTGGTCGTCCAGGGCTTTAACAGGTTCTGTGTGCGCCTCTTCTAGGTTTATTGAGAATCGTAGTGTATTGGATGTGATGTCAAGATGGGAGTATCACTTCAGACATATGGAGATGATGATCACGCAGGGATTCGGAACTAGTTCTCTATAGTGTTGCAACCATCGTGATAATATGACAAGGTCATGATTATCCGATTCAAAGAGACTAGTTGCTTGATATCCGATATGTGCTTCGTACGGGGCAGACACTTTCCAGCCCTAGGCCTTGCACGTGACATCAGATACTGGATCGCTACGCAATACTACGTATACTACGCCTGACATAGATTATATATTCCAGTAAGAATATTTCTGGAGAATTGGGTAGGCACGGTGCTTTGCTAGAAGCCAACCATGTCTTGTAAATCGGTAAGCACGTAGTACGAGGTACTCACTTTATCGGATAGTCCGATAACCGGATTTACTGCCAACATATCCAGAGATCTCTTGGGTCGCTTCCCAAAGATTCACCGATGACAGTTGACTTAAATATAATTAATCTGGGATTAATTTAGAGAGAGAGAAAATTAATCTGGGATTAATTGGGGCTTTATTTAATCTGGGATTAAATGTGTTCAGTAGAGAGAGAACCGCGATTAATTTAGAATTAATCGGTAAAATAAATTTAATAGTTAAATTTGATTTTTCTATTTAATTTATTTAAATGGGCTAAAATTAATATATCGGATATATTAATACGAATTGGATTTCGTTACAAAATTAAAGTCGGACTTTAATACGAACGAACGAGTTAATTTAGAATTAATTCGTAAACGACGATCGTAATATATTTACGAGGCATCGATATTTAATTAAATTAGATTTAATTATTTAACGACGGAAATTCGTTTAATCGGATTAAACGGAACCGAGCCGCGGCAAATGTTCGTAAAGATATTTGAATTTTGAATTCAAATATGTGGGGCCCACTTCACATGTGTGGTAGGTGGTGGTAGTTGGCATTTATGCCAAGCCACCAACCACTCAACCACCTTGTTTTACTTTTTGTAAACCATTTACCAAACCTACCAGTTTTAGGGTAAAAGGGTGAAATAGTTTTACCTAAAGGTGAATAACAAAAAGGAAAATCTCTACACTTGTTACACACACATTATTCACAAGTTGAAAAATGGAAAACCCTAGTTCTTGGAGGCACTTGGGCGTGAGCATTGGGCTTCTCTTCACTTGGATTTTGTTCATCAAATCAACAAGCTAGCACTTAAGCAAGTCAACAAAGGTGATAGGGAAACACTCAAAAGCTTAGAATCATCAAAAGGTTGGATCTTGGAGATCATCCTCACAAAAATTTTAAAGCTCTATCCACTCATTGTAAGTTTATTCCGCACCTTATAATGATCATATGAAATGCTTTTCATGCTTATTAGATCCTATGAATGTTCTAGGAACACTAACAATGGTATCGGATCCAGGTTTAAGCATGAAAATTTCATTGGTTCTTGGACCTAAAATTTGGGGCTTTTATGATTTGAGCATGATTCTTTAAAATTGATGCTTTTAGTATGTTTACAACATGATAACTTAGAGTTATGCATGATTAGATTTGAAATAAATCAAAAGAATCAAAAGATAAAAAAATCTTATGGTGGCCGAAACTTACTGGTCAGTGCACTGTGCAGATTTTATTTTTTGTAACATGAAATAATATGTTTGGATGCATGTTTAAATGTTGATAGTTGGTTTAATATGATTAGAATCAATGTCAATAATGTTCATGTTGAAATGAAAGAGCATGTTGAGCATGAAATGATGTTTTTAGATTTCAATTTGTGTCAAGCATGCAATGATGTGTTTTGGCTTGATTTTGTGTTAAGCATGAATTATTGGATTAAGCATGATTAATTAAGTTAATTGATATTTTGGAAAATTGGTTTAATTAATTAATTATGGCTAATACACTTTAATTAAAATAATTGTGATATTTGGAATATTATAATTATGATTAATATGCCTTTAATATGAGTTGGGCTAAAAGTGTGTATTTGGG
>SKCR01014000.1:0-45068 GCA_019454045.1 Zanthoxylum bungeanum | reverse complement strand
GTACCCTACCGTTTGACCTAGGGTACGGAAAATATCTACCCATATAGTCAAAGATATGATGTTGATAGTGTCATGAATCGTGCTAACCCAAGAATCTCACATGATTCTTTCGCTGCGGCCACAGTCTCAAGCACTGATCACACATATCAACCCGCGAACTGGAATACTACTCATATAAGAAAATATTATCCGAGAGAGTGGCGATTCTCTGTTGTATCTTTACAAACTTTATGTGTTTCAACAAATGACCCAATCATACCCTTATAACTGGATCTTTTGAACCGGGGAATAAGAACGTCAAAGTTATTTGATCCACACATAAGATTGTAAAGACCTCAAGTCTAAGGACTAGTCATATAATCGATACATGAAAGTTCTCACAGACACATGGGATAAACACTCCATGTAAAAACTTTCAGCGATCAGTTCGATGGACACGAGCAACTCATGCATCCATGTGATACACCAAGCGGACGGATCTCCGCTAGTAGCCTATGAGATCAACTACCCCACTTAAGGGCGGATCATATCATCATGCTAGTCTCTCCGCTTTGTGAACGCCCAGATTATTCACAAAACTATGACTAGGAACATTTGAGAGTAATGATTCTCAAAAGGCATGGAAGCCATCATCTTATTACTCCAAGGGCTTTATTACAGTGTTTGATGATTCATATAATTTATGTAAGACACGTATAATAAAGATTGCCATTTTATTAATTAATGAAAAATATTACAAATATATGTACATATAGCCCATCCACAAGATGAGTATAGAGAATATCCCTAACAATCTCCCACTTGCACTATAGCCAACTTGTATGAATCTGGACACCATACTCTCGGGTGTGCCTATCATGCTTTTGTTAAGTCAGCCCTTTAGTCAGAGAATCTGCAAGATTATTTTCTGTGGGTATTTTCTCTATAATAACTTCTTGTCTCTCAACAATCTCCCTGATGAGATGAAATCCCCTGAATACATGCTTAGATTTCTGGTGGGACCTTGGTTCCTTGGATTGAACAATGGCACATGTGTCATCACAGTACATTATGACACCATTCTTTATCGCGGGAAGCACTTCCAGCTCCGTGATGAACTTCTTTATCCAGACTGCTTCTTTAGCTGCCTCAGATGCTACAATATACTCGGCTTCAGTGGTGGAGTCCGATGTAGTTGACTGCTTTGAGTTTTTCCAACTGACAGCTCTGTCATTCAAAGTAAACAAATATTCTGTTTGCGATCTGCTGTCACTCCTATCAGTCTGAAAGCTCGCATCACAGTAACCAATGACTTTCATCTCAAAATAATCTTCGTATGTCAAGAACACATCCTTAGTTCTTATCAGATACTTGAGGATTATTTTGACAGCTGCCCAGTGTTGCTCACCAGGATTTTCCTGGTACCTGCTCGTTATGCTAAGAGTATAAGAGACATCAGGTCTTGTACATAGCATGGCGTACATGATCGATCATATTGCTGAAGCATAAGGGATCCTCCTCATACACTCTCTATCTAAAGGAGCATGTGGTCATTGCTTCTTAGATAATTTGATTCCATGATAAGTAGGTAAATTACCTCTTCTGGAATCTTCCATTTTGAATCTTTTCAAAACTTTATCTATGTATGTAGAATGAGAAAATCCTAACAACCTCTTAGATCTATTACGGTAGATCTTAATGTCGAGGATGTAGACTGCTTCTCCCAAATCTTTCATGGAGAAATTCTGATATAACCATTGCTTGGTGGCTTGCATCATGGGAATATCATTCCCGATGATTAATATGTCATCAACATAGAATACAAGAAATACAACAGCACTCCCACTACTTTTCCTGTAAACACAAGGCTCGTCTACATTTGTTATGAAGTCAAATTCTTTGATTGTCTCATCAAATCATATATTCCAACTTCTGGAGGCTTGCTTGAGTCCATAAATGGATCAATTAAGCTTGCGTACTTTATTATGATCATCCTTAGATGCAAACCCCTCAGGTTGTGTCATATAGACTTCCTCTACGAGGTTCCCATTAAGGAAAGATGTTTTGACATCCATCTGCCAAATCTCATAATCAAAGTGTGCAGCTAGTGCCAGTAAAATTCGAATGGACTTTATCATTGCAACAGGCGAGAAGGTTTCATCATAGTCAATTCCTTAGATTTTTCTATAACCTTTCGCCACCAACCTAGCCTTATAGGTTTGGATGTTGCCTTCTGCATCAGTTTTACGCATGTAAATCCACTTACAGCCTATGTGTTTTATCCCTTCAAATGCATCCACCAAGTCCTAGACTTGATTCTGATACATAGAGTCTATTTCGGATTTCATGGCCTCAAGCCAATTGACTGAATCAATTCACGTATTGCTTCATCATAACTGGTGGGATCGTCATTATCAATGAACTGATCATGTTCCTCATCAATATGGAAACCATATCTTTCAGGCTCATGTCTTTTCCTACCAGACCTTCTAAGTTCATAACCTTGTGGTTGTTCCGTCGCTGCCCTTTTGAGGGGCCTGGGGTTTAGTTCTATGTTAGTTTGTTCTTCTCGTACCTTATCAAGGTTAATTCTACTCCTACTATATTTCTTGAGAAGGAATTCATTCTCTAGAAATTTAGTATTTCGTGAGACAAATGTTCTTTGTTCATTTGGGATGTAGAACATGTATGCTCTTGAGTTCAATGCATATCCTACAAAATTACATTTAACTGCTCTATCATCCAATTTGTTAGTTTGTGTGAGCTTAACATATGCGTCACATCCCCAAACTATTAGATAACTAAGACTAGGACGTTTCCCGAACCATAACTCATATGATGTTTGACTAACAGTCTTGAAAGGAACTTGGTTTAGTAGTAGTGTTACAGTTTCTAAAGCAAGACCCCAAAATGAAAGAGGTAGATCCGTGTCTGGCATCATTGATCGGACCATATCTAATAATGTCTTATTTCTCCTTTCGGAGACCCCATTATGTTGTGGAGTTCCCGGAGGAGTCCACTGGGAAACAATGCCATTTTTTCTCAAGTAATCTTGAAATTCATCGCTTAAGTATTCACCACCTCGGTCAGATCTTAGTGACTTAATACTTTTATTAAGCTGGTTTTCTACTTCAGCTTTGAAGTCTTTGAATTTCTCAAAGGCTTCAGATTTGTACCGCATAAGGTACACATACCCATATCGCGAGTGATCATCGATAAAGGCAATGAAGTAAGAGAATCCACCTCTAGCGGTGACTGACATTGGTTTGCATACATCAGAGTGTATGAGTTCTAATATCTCCGCTGCACGTTGTCCTTTACCTTTGAAGGGTAATTTGGTCATTTACCAAGTAAACAAGACTCACAATTTCCATAAGGTTCATATTTGAAGGGTCTGAAATACCCATCCTTATGTAGCTTAGTTAATCTTGTTTCATCGATATGACCTAAGCGACTGTGCCATAGAAGTGATTCATTGGGTGTGATGTCAAGACGGAAGTATCACTCTAGTCATAGTTGAGATGATGGTCACGTAGGATACATAACTGGTTCTCTTATGTACTGCAGTCATCGGGATAAAATGACTAGGTCATGTTTATCTGATATAGAGACTAGTTACCAGAGATCTTATATGTGCTTCGTACGAGGCAGACACAATTCCAGCCCCAGGCCTAGCATGTGACATCTGATACTGGATCGAAATACGCAATACTAAGTATACTACGCCTAATATAGATCATTTATTCCTGTAAGGATATTTCTGGAGAATTGGGTAGGCATGAAGCTTTGCTAGAAGCCAACTTTCTCTTGTAAATCGGTAAAAATGTAGTACTAGGTACTTACGTGTTCGGATAGTCCGACAACCGAATTTACTGCCAACATATACGGGGATCTCATGGGTCGCTTCCCGAAGATTCACTGATGACGTATGACTCGCACTTTAATTAATCTGGAATTAATTAAGGAGATATTTTATCTGGGATAAAATATCAATAAAAGAGAGCTAACGATTAATTTGGAATTAATCGATAAAATAATATATTCGATATATTATACGAAATTGGATTTCGATGCGGAATTGAAATTAGATTTTAATTCGAGCGAACGAGTTAATTTAGAATTAATTCGTTAGCGACGTAAATAGTAATTTTGCTAGGCAAAATTATTTAATTAAATTTGATTTAATTTCGTCGCAACGGAAAATTTGTTAATTTGGAATTAGCGAACCCGAGCCCGTGAGTGTTTGCGAGCGCATTCACATTTCGAATTCGAGTGCGGCACGTAATTCACATCAAGCGTCAAATCACTAGTCACATCAAGCGTCAAATCATTAGTCACTTTGAGTGATGTGACAACTTGTCACTTGATTGATTGAGTGATGTGAATAGTTGATGGAAGTGGTTGGCAAAGCATTTATGGTTTGACTTTTTGGAAAGGGAAAATGGTAAATGAATTTTTGAAATTGAAAAGTGTATTAGATACACATTTTGGCAACCAACACACACAACTCTCTCTTCTCTTTCTTCCTCTCCCATTCACGCCCAAGGGGCTGAAATTTCTTCTTCTTTTCACAGCTCATTGTCGTGAGTCTGTTGGACAATTATGACCCATAGCGTCACTATTTGTACAGATCACGGTGTTGTTGTACAAATTAACTATGTGACAAAGGATATTGCACTCTTATCATTTGTGATTAGATCATCTAGATGTATAAATGATGAGAGGTCATTGTGATTTGTTCCTGGACGGAGAATGATATGAGACAGTATCAGTCCACGTAGGATAAATCATTAAATATCCCTAGTCAGAGCATTATCGAGATTGGACATCGATGAATACGTAAAAGACTAGTATTACGCTTGTGCGCGTTGTGAGGGCACAACGTCATAGTTCTCATATATTTTGGTATATGATACTCATGCAAGTGTAATAGGAGGTTGTGTTTCACCGATGGTACGGGAAACAGCTTCGCTCTGGAGAAGACCCCCTTGGAATTCCATTGGTAGTATGACTATGTGTCTATGGAAATCCAAAATCAGGATATGTGTATTTGGTCTTAACCTGAGACTTGCACCGCTAATACTTGCGACAATCAATATACTTTGGTTGAGGTCGTCCAGGGCTTTAACAGGTTCTGTGTACGCCATGCTGGGTATATACTTTGGTTGAGGTCGTCCAGGGCTTTAACAGGTTCTGTGTACGCCAATGCTGGGTATATTGAGAATCGTAGTGTGTTGGGTGTGATGTCAAGACGGAAGTGTCACTCCAGTCATATGGAGTTGATGATCGCGCAGGGATACAAAATTGGTTCTCTATATAAGGTTGCAACCGTCGGGATAATATGACTTGGTCATGATTATCCGATATTAAAGAGACTAGTTGTTTGGCATCCGATATATGCTTCGTACAGGGCAGACACTGTACCAGCCCCAGGCCTCGCATGTGATCATCCGATACTGGACAGAAATACGCAATACTACGTATACTACGCCTGATACAGATCCGTTATTCCTGTAAGGATATTTCCGGAGAATTGGGTTGGAATGACGCTTTGCTAGAGGCCAATCTTGTCTTGTAAATCGGTATAAACGTAGTACGAGGTACTTACGTGTTCGGATAGTCCGACGACCGATTTTACTGCCAACATATCCGGAGATCTCATGGGTCGCTTCCCAAAGATTCACCGATGACGTATAACACGCACTCTAAATTAATCTGGGATTAATTAGATGAGAGAGAAAATTAATCTGGGATTAATTGCTGAGATATTTTATCTGGGATAAAATATCAATTAAAGAGAGAGAACGATAAATTTTGAATTAATCAATAAATTAATATATTTGATATATTAAACGAAATTGGATTTCGACGCGGAATTAAAATTAGATTTTAATTCGGGCGAACGAATTAATTTAGAATTAATTCGTTAGCGACGTGAATAGTGACTTCGCTAGGCGTAATCATTTAATTATGTCGCAACGGAAAATTCGTTAATTTGGAATTAGCAAACCCGAGCCCGAGATTATTTGCGAGCGTATTCGCATTTCAAATTCGAGTGCGGCACGTCAAATCAAGCGTCAATTCGCTAGTCGCATCTAGCGTCACATCAAGCGTCAAATCATGTCACTTTTAGTAATGTGACCATTGATTGATTGATGTGACTTGATGTGAGTTGATGGAAGTGGTTGGTATGGCTTTATTGTTGACTTTTGTAAAGCCAATTTTGTGGAAAATCATTTTATTATTTTTGGAAAATATATAAGTGGATTTGAAACACAAAATACATTTTGAATTCAACACATTTCTCTTTTCCTCTTTATCCCCCATCTCACGCCCAGGGGCTCCAAAACCTCACTGGTTTTTGGTCACTGCCAAGTGCAGTGGGAAGCAAGAGTTGGATTTTTGTGGCAAAAATCACAAGTGCTAGCACACTACGAGACATGCGAATGTGATAGGGAAGCCCACCCATGAGCCGGGAACCATTCGACGAAGCTTGGAGCTCGATGAAAGACATCCATGGACGCCAAAGCAGTGAAGAAATTCATTGCCACTGCCGCAGTTCACAAGGCAGAAAATTTATTTTTTGTTGCCTCTGCGTCGCTCAACCGATCGATGTAAGTATTCCGCGACTTCTCGAATGTATTCACTTATGTTTCATGCTTGATTTTGTGATCCTTGGGACCTAGATAATCACCAACAATGGTATCAGAGCTTGGTTAAAAGCATGAAATTGATTTAGCGCTTAAAATTGGGCAAACTTGATTTTGAGCATGATTAATTAAATTGGATGGATTAGTATGCTTAAATTTGTTTGAATTAAGGATTGATTGGATCAATTTATTGAAATTATGTTTGGAACAAATTTCCCCAATTTTCTGAGCTTGACTGAAAATAATGCCCTATGTGTTCTTGGTGATTTTTTGTTTTTTGATTCATTGGATGAGTTGGAATCAATCGGGAATGTGATTTAATGTCGATTGTGGATTTAATTGGATTGAAACCGAATCAGACATAATATTCCCTTCCATTACCGAGAACAATAAGCATGATTTGGGTTTGATTTTGATTAATTTGTGTTGGACACTAATTGATGTAGATAAGCATGATTAATTAGCCTAAGTTGTGTTTTGGAAATAATGATTTGGGTGATTAATTATGTTAATGCACTTTGATTAATTAAATTGTAAAATTTGATTTTAGTAATTTAGTTAATTGGGCTAATTTTGGAAATTTGGGCTTGTTGTGTTGTAAATGGGCTTAATGGGCTTAGTTGTACTAAGTTTAGTTTAGGCAAAATTGGTTGGATCCAATTGGGCCCAAAACCGCTTCCATAAAGCCCAAATGCGACTTAATGAACCTTTAAAATTTAATTGGGCCTAATGGGCCAAAATTAATTTTAGGCTTATGGGGTAATTCCCGGATTGGATTTTGGTTATTCGGTTTGACCCGAGTTGACCAAAAGTCCACGCCTTAAGAAATTAATTAAAAGCCCATTGGACTTTAATTAAATTGACGCTGTACGTTAATCGGGCTTTGAGACCCGTAACGATTAAATTTGGAATTTAAGTCGTAAAAGGTTTGTTAATAAAGTGTGATATTTAATTTGGAATTAATTAGTGAATTAGAATTAAATACAAATTGAATTGGATTTAATTGTGTAGTTTAATTTAATTCGAGAATTCATACTTTAAGTACTTATTCACAAAAACGAGTTTGACATGAGCAAAATCAAATCGTTGTTTGAACATTGGATGATCACTAATTATCTGATTAATTAATTTGATTAGATTGATTGATAACATGCTTGTGTAAATACATGGTTGCGATGCATGAATAGTGTATATCGGATGGATATTAAATGGGTGGGACAATTTTAGAAATTGTTGTAATAAATTCGATTTATTAATTGGACCTGCGTGTCCAGCCTTTCACCTTCTTATTCTTTGTATTCTCTTCTCACCTATTCCCCTCAATGTAAATGAGGTTTCTTTAGAAGTGTAGTGTAACGGGTAGAAGAAATATTTGTGCTAGCAGGAGAGAGAAAGGAGAGATTTGATCTAGAATCAATTGTGTAAAGTATCCATCCGCATATCATATTATTTTATCATATGCGCTTTATTATGTGTTTAGAATGCATGTTTAAGGGTGTATGATGATGAGACCTTAACAAAGATAATAAATTGGTTGCCAATTTGCACGCGAAAAACCCTCGCAATATATTAAGCGTTTTTCCTTCCATTGAGTGATTCTCACTCAAGATCTAAGACATTATTGGTTTGTTGGCCAAAGTCAAGGCCTTTGTCTGTCGAGGATGTGTTTGAATCATGAAGGCTTTGTTCCATGTCAGTGTCTTGTCCAAGTTGTGGTTTGTTGGCCAAAGTCAATACCACTTCTTGTCCATCGACATTGATTACGAAGCTTTCCATGGTCAATGGGTCGCGCTTAACTGAGATCACTAAGTTTGTTGTGCCAAAGCCAAGGCTTAGCTGATTCAGAGGAAAAATGTTAGGTAATACATTGGATGTATTGGCATATATAAGATATATGTTTCGGACTTGGATGTCCCCCTACCGGATCTAGGAATTGGATTAGATCCAATCGATCTTAGAGATCTACCTAGTTAATTATCATACAATTTGTTGGCCAAAGTCAAGATTGTGTGATATTTAACGGGATTCTAGCCCACTATGAAACGCGGTTTCCCGAGTACTCGACAGAGGGTTAGAGGCTCGCCGAAAAATAGTGTGAGGCAAGAATTGAATTTGCAATATTCGTTCAATTACTCGCCATACGCGCTCAATCAAATATCAATTCGTCAAATAGATTAAATGTTAGTTGGACTAATATTTAAATGTTGTTTTAAATTAGTAGTTGGAATATATTCAAACTATTCATTTATAGTTGATTTTATAATTGGATTATAGTAATCAATATAATTGATTTTAATCTATTAAATTATAGTTGATTAAATAGTTGGACTATTGTAATCATTATAATAAATAGTACCGAAATCGTTGATTAAATAGTTAGACTATTAAAATCAAGTGAAATTGAAAGATTAACATTTAAAACATAATCCTAGGGAAATGTATTTAAATGGTTTAATTTTCAAATTGGGAATAATTTCAGGATGGTCCTGGAAATTAATAAGTTACTTTATTGGATAAAATAACATATTATGCCTAAGTCCGGAGTTAAGCAAACAGTAGAGCATAATCTTTGGAAGATTATGTGATGATAACTTTAGTGCTTAATCCATTATACTTACCACAGTAGACTCCTTAATTTGTGAATCAGAACTAAGGATTAGATCCTTAAAGACATGATAAAGAAATTGAAGGATCTTCAAAGATCTATTTTAGATTTTAGAAGTACTAAATAGCAATAAAAACTCTTGGAGGGTTAATGACTATTCTCAAGGAGATAAAGTCAAAGTTTGCAATCAGGCAAGTAGCGCAAGGCGCACTTTACCAAGATATTCTAGAAACCCGAGGCTTGGCCAAAGGCTACTGGAGTGTTGAAAAGGGCAAAGGCAAAATCATTATAGTCTTCTGGAAGATAAATGACATATCCCAAAATGTCTGCTTGAATGTTACAAACGGGATCGCGGAAGCGTGACTGTCGTTTGGACAAAGCAGACATGAAGGAATTGAAGACGAGCAAGGCTCTGACTTTAAATATGTTTTTCAAACATTATGTTCACTACTAGTATTAAAATTAGATTTTGAATACTTAGTGTGGTACATAAAATATATGTATTGATGTTCATAATCTGTTTTGGACAGGATACTGACATCATTTGAGATTTATCCGCAAATTGGAAACGGGACGAAATTCGCTGTTTTAACCGTAGATACCTAAGTTTAGGAACTACCTTCGGGTGTGTACTTAAATTAGTAACTGTTATAATGTAACTGTAGGCACTGCATTTTTACGCATAAGTCCCTATGATGAGTCTCATTTTGGAGACACTACCTTTTAAGTCACGGAGGTCACGGGAAACGGACATCGGAAGGGGAAATTCAGAATAAACAAGGTTCACTGTTTTCGTTGGTGCTACGTTCGTGTATACGTTCGAACGTCAAACAGATTGCGGGCGTTCGTGCTGCGTTCGATGATGCGTTCGAACGGTGTCGGTAATTCTGGTTTTGCTGCTAGCCTCACATTAAGTCCAATTCGCCCAAACCTGGCCCACACGCCCAAGCCCACTTAAAAACATATTTAACACATGGTGAAATCAAAACAAATCTAAAAATCACATACCAAATTAAATAAAATACTTACACAAATTAAAGAAATTGCATGCCTAATCAAAATCAATCAACAAACTAAATGCCTAATCTAAACCAATCAAATATAATCATACCAAGTTAAAATCAATCAACCAATATATTATTCCTAACTTAAAATATTGTATTCCTAAACCAAACCAAATCAAATCCCTCTTTAATTAGCCAAATCCCTTTCCTTGTCAAGCCCAACCCTTTGCCTATAAAAAGAACCTTTCACCAACCTTCTCAAGACTGGTCCCTAGTCCATAGTCCCTAGCTCATACACAACACACAAGAAAATTACAGGAAGAAAACACCCAAAAAATAGTAAGCAAAAGATAAAGAGGAAACGGCAGCGAAACCACAAGGAAACAATAGCAAAAGACGGAGAACGACGACTCAAAACAGCAAGACAACGAACGAGAACAGTGAACCAGTGAACCAGGAGAGTTGCGGAGCATCCACCCTTCCGAAGATCGTGTACCGTACATCCGAGAGGTGATTTAAAAGGTTAGACCTGAGGGTACCTTTTCATTAGTCTATATTCGTTTTTGTTATTATTATTGAATTCTATTCGCATGAGAGTCATTTATGGATGCATGTTGTGGCTTGAATGAAATGGAAGAGTGTCGTCTCTTGTGGTATATAGGATGGAAACCCAGACGTAAATTCCGTAGCCGAATCCGAATGGACGGTAGTGCGGTCTGTACTTGGGACACAACTCCACGTATCACTTGAGTAAACGGCACCTTCTCTTGCTTTGCGTTGCTTTGGTTTATTTATTTCTTGTCATTTAAATTCTGCATGTTGTTTATTCCCGTATGATACGATCGAGTGCATGGGCTTAGTAAGTGCGATGAAAGGTTCCCTAATTGGAGGGTTAAAATCCTTCACCACGATGCTCTGCCGCACCGATTGATGTGTGTTCGGTTGAATGCGAAATACGTTCAATCGGACATACTTAGTTTGATATGATTGTCTTTATTTTCGTATGTATGATTCAACCGAGTGCATGGGCTTAGTAAGTGCAATGTGAGATCCCCTATGGGGAGGGGCTAAAGCCCTTTACCACGAGACTTTGCCGCGCCGGTTGATGTGTGTTCGGTTGGATACAAGATACGTTCAATCGGGCACACTATGTTTAGTATTGTTGCTTTTCATTCTATGTATGCATGATTCAGTCGAGCGCATGGGCTTAGTACGTTGGTCTAAAGGTCCTCTCTTTGAGAGATCAAGAGCCCCAAAAGGCCACCTTTACGGCAGTACTTCGCCGCGCCCCTTTATTTTGTCGTTTATGTATTGCGTCCCATTTCATGCATCAGATCTGTTCCCGTTCGAACGCGTTTACGAACGCAACTCGAACGCGCATGTATTTTGCCTTGTCATGCATCAGGTTTTATTTCTGTTCGAACGCGTTCACGAACGCCATACGAACGTGAGCATTCTGTTTCCTTTCCGTTCGAACGCGTTATCAAACGCCATACGAACGCAAACCTTCTGTTTACCGTTCGAACGCATTTACGAACGCTACACGAACGCACACACACATTCTTAGTTTCATAATGTATCAGGTCTGGTTCCGTTCGAACGCGTTCTCGGACGCTACACAAACGCGAACCTTCTGTTTACCGTTCGAACGCGTTTACGAACGCTACACGACACGAACGCGAACACACTAAACTGAGTCTGTCTTATCATATTCACGCATAATTGCCTCTTGGTTGATCTTTCTTGTGTTATATAGCCAACCGTATTATTTGTGTTCTTGCATTTATCCATTCTATGTGTTCTTGGGATTGTATTCAAGCATGATTAGGCTGTTAGCATGTTATTTGGTTAATAGGTTCATGAGATAGTACTCAAGCATGTTTATTCCATTGGTTGCGTCGTTTGCCTTGGTCTTGATTTAACGCATTACGATTCATATGCCTATGCCATGATGACTTTGGAGTATTATTTCTTGTGATATATCGGATGGAAACCCAGACATAAATTCCGTAGCCGATTCCGAATGGACGGTAATGCGGTCTGTACTTGGGATACAATTCCACGTATCACTTGGAAGAGTGCTCACATGTATGCTTGTGCGGATACTACGTATGCTTGTGTTTTCATGAATATGATATGCTGAATGAAGTTGTATGTTCATTGTTACTTTGAGGTATTTTGTTAGACATGTTTTATTAGATATGAGATATATGCGAAATGTATGTATGAGTGTTATTTTGTACCCATGAATATAAAAGCATGATATTCTTAGAAATAAGTGTTACTTAAGCCTGATTAAATTATTATGTAAAAACCTTTCATTACAAATGGCATAAGTAAGGGACCATTCCGAACCCAACGGTTTGAGGTCTTCCCTTGCGGGGTGAGTGCGGCCTTAAATCTCATTTTCCCGGTTCACACCGGGTGGCGACTCCATTATTCTCCGGTTTAGTCCTCTGTTGGCTACTTCGTACTCCCAACTAGGCCGCGAGTCTAGGAACAGCATGCGTCGCCCAAATTCTGTTGTCCTACAGTCTGGCGACTCCACTGGGGATAGAGAATTGGCCCCGAAATCATGTCTTGTGATGTTTATGATTTGTGCTTTAGTTAACCATGTCTATAGTGGGTTGAAGGGGTTTAGTTAAAGGCATTGTCATAAACCCGCATGAGAACCATAGTTTTATATCCTATAGAAGTTGCCCCTTTTATGCTTTTGATAACCAAATGCATATTATATCTCATATGTCGCATGCATCTCATGCATACTGCATCATGTTAACCCTCTGTGTCTTAAAAGCCATCATAGATATTTGTTGGGTTAGAGAAAAAAAGAGGATTGTCAAGAAGAGTTTAGCAAACATGGATAGCGGGGAAGAGGAAATCGAGAAACAGAAAACCTTACGGCAAGGATAGAAAGACCATTGGGGGCCTACAAAAAAAAAAGAAAAAAGAAAAAAAAGAGAAAAAAAGAGAGAAAAAAAAGGAAGAATAAAAAAGAAGAAGAAGAAAAAAAGAGAAAAAGAAAAAGAAAAAAAAATTTGTTTAGTCCTTAATAGTTAGGCATAAGTCGATGATGAAATCGTTTGCTTTAGGATGAAATCTTAGAAACGATAAACTCTTGATGTGCTTTTATCTGATGCTTTGAATTGTTGATCTATGCTAGACTCGTAAGCACTTCACTATAGGTTCTTAGCGGTGAAAACCTGAGTAGTTTGCAATGTGACTAGTTGAAGAAATTGCGGGTCGGTGAATGACCATTTGCTTAGATGTCTATCCTGACTTGCTTGTGTTATGATGTGTGGTATGGTTGAAAATAAAATAAAAAATCTCTAAAGAAAAGATATAAACCGCCTATAACCGATAAGCGTGAAGCTACCCATGGGTGAGTATTAGGACCACCATGAGGAGAAATGCTACCTTAAAGGGTAGGTGTGTTGAAAAAAAAAGAAAAAAAAATGAAGAAGAAAAGAAAAAAATGAAGTTCAAAATGAAAAGAAAAAAGAAAGAGACAAAAGAGAAAGAAAGTCATACCACACTGAGCACAGAAAAGCAACTGCAGGCATAATTGAGACATCTAGGTTGGTTTGACTCATCGATCCCGATTTTTGAAACGAAATCATTGAGTTAGCTTACCTAGGGATGAATCCGCAAAGGAACATTTGCACACACACCTTGAGTCTGGCTTAGATCATTTATTCAAAGACTTGGATTTGAGTTGCGTTGAATGTTTTGAAGGTTCTCTGGTTTCAATACTGAGCATTCTTTGAGGGCAATAATTTGTGTAACTATTGGGACTATTTCGTAGCATGTGATATAGTATGATATGGAAGGCCCCACCATGTGGTTCATCTTGACCAAGTACAAATAGCGGAGAGCAGAAAGGTAAACCAAGACTAGGGGCGGCCAGTCTCCCACATCGTGAATCAAGGACATAACCAGATATTGAGTCATGAAACCAGAGAGAAGACTGAGCAATCGCCTGGAGAACTGGTGGAAGACCTAACCCAGCGGAATAGGAATTCATTCATGCATGCATGCATACACGTAACAAATTTTGCATTCTTTTTTTGTGTTTGTTTTGTTTTGTATTCACAGGTTTCAAAGAAGAATAAGAGAAAGCGGCAAAGACAAGCCAACCAGAATCAGCAACATATGAGTAGTAGTTTTGGGGATGAGTCCCAGGGTTGAAGCCCATATCAGTTTCATTTTTGGGGATGAATCCCAGGGTTGAGGCCCATATCAGTTTCAGTTTGGGGATGAGCCCCAGGGTTGAGGCCATATCAGTTTCAGTTTGGGGATGAGTCCCAGGGTCGAGGCCCACATTATCAGAGTTTCGGGGCCGGCTTCACAGTAGTTTTGAGGATGAGTCCCAAGGTTGAGACCCACACATCATCAAAAAGTCGAGTATGGCACTCCGGGTATGGAGATACAACATCAGTTCTGCCGGGTATGACACTCCGGGTATGGAGATACAGCATCGGTTCCGCCGGGTATGGCACTCCGGGTATGGAGATACATCATCGGTTCTGCCGGGTATGGCACTCTAGAGCGAGGCCCACGTCAGTATCAGTTTGAGGGTGAGGCCTATATCAGTATCAGTCTGGGGCGAGGCCCACGTCAGTATCAGTTGAGGGCGAGACCCACATCAGTATTAGTCTGGGCGAGGCCCACATCAGTATAAGTCTGGGGCGAGGCCCACATCAGTATAAGTCTGGGGCGAGGCCCACATCAGTATAAGTCTGGGGCGAGGCCCACATCAGTATCAGTCTGGGGCGAGGCCCACATCAGTATCAGTTTTGGGGCGATGCCCACATCAGTATCAGTTTTGGGGCGAGGCCCACATCAGTATAAGTCTGGGGCGAGGCCCACATCAGTTTGGGGGCGACCCACGTCAGTATCAGTTCAGAGGCGAGGCCCACGTCAGTTCAGTATCAGTTCTGCCGGGTATGACATTCTGGGGGCGATGCCCACATCAGTTAAACATCAGCTTCTGCCGGGTATGGCATTCTGAGGGGCGAGGCCCACATCAGTTCAGTATCAGTTCTGCCGGGTATGGCATTCTGGGGGCGAGGCCCACATTGGTTCAGTATCAGTTCTGCCGGGTATGGTACTCTGGGGGCGAGGCCCACATCAGTTCTTGCCGGGTATGACACTCTGGGGGCGGGGCCCACATCATTATCAGTAATGGTTCGAAATGAAGTATCTCACGTCAGCACGGTTCGGAAATGGACCACTCTCTTATCAGCAATGGTTCGGAAATGGACCACTCTCATATCAGTAATGGTTCGGAAATGGACCACAATCACATCAGCTCGCCGCCGAAAATGGCACTCCGAAAATGGAGCAACGGTTCGGAAATGGACCATTATCTCATCAGCTTGCCGAAAATGGCACTCCGAAATGGAGCATGGTTCGGAAATGGACCACAATGACATCAGTCGCCGAAAATGGCACTCCGAAAATGGAGCAACGGTTCGGAAATGGACCATTATCTCATCAGCTCGCCGAAAATGGCACTCCGAAATGGAGCATGGTTCGGAAATGGACCACAATGACATCAGTAGCCGAAAATGGCACTCCGAAAATGGAGCACGGTTCGAAAATGGACCATTATCACATCAAGCTGAGAATGGCACTCCGAGAATGGAAGTACAGTTCGGGAATGAACAAGCCGAGAATGGCACTCCAAGAATGGAACACAGTTCGAGAATGGACAAGCCGAGAATGGTAATCTGAGAATGGATCAGAGTTCGAGAATGAACAAGCCGGGAATGGCAATCCGAGAATGGAGCAGAGTCCGGGAATGGACAGCTCGAGAATGAGCACGCCGGAAATGGCACTCCAAAATGGAGCACTCACAACAGACGCCGGAAATGGCACTCCAAAATGGAGCACTCACAACAGAGGCCGAAAATGGCGTTCCAAAATGGAACACACACAGCAGATGCCGAAAATGGCGTTCCAAAATGGAACACACACAACAAATGCCGGAAATGGCGCTCCAAAATGGAGCACATACACGAAAAATGCCAAAAATGGCGCTCTAAAAATAGAGCACGGTTCGGGAATGAACCAGGGGTCGCAGCACCTCACACCAAATCAACGCAACTCAACACATGGTAAGTCAAGTGGCAGCTGGCGAGCCAGGTAAGTAGAAATGCATTGCATAACTTTGATAGGATTGTCACTGTTGCACATTACACAAGTCCCATCAAAGTGGGGGCGACTGTAGGCACTGCGTTTTTACGCATAAGTCCCTATGATGAGTCTCATTTTGGAGACACTACCTTTTAAGTCACGGAGGTCACGGGAAACGGACATCGGAAGGGGAAATTCAGAATAAACAAGGTTCACTATTTTTGTTGGTGCTACGTTCGTGTATACGTTCGAACGTCAAACAGATTGCGGGCGTTCGTGCTGCGTTCGTTGATGCGTTCGAACGGTGTCGGTAATTCTGGTTTTGCTGCTAGCCTCACATTAAGCCCAATTCGCCCAAACCTTGGCCCACACGCCCAAGCCCACTTAAAACACATATTTAACACATGGTGAAATCAAAACAAATCTAAAAATCACATACCAAATTAAATAAAATACTTACACAAATTAAAGAAATTGCATGCCTAATCAAAATCAATCAACAAACTAAATGCCTAATCTAAACCAATCAATATAATCATACCAAGTTAAAATCAATCAACCAATATATTATTCCTAACTTAAAATATTGTATTCCTAAACCAAACCAAATCAATCCCTCTTTAATTAGCCAAATCCCTTTCATGTCAAGCCCACCCTTTGCCTAAAAAGAACCTTTCACCAACCTTCTCAAGACTGGTCCCTAGTCCCTAGCTCATACACAACACACAGAAAATTACAGGAAGAAGACACCCAAAAAAATAGTAAGCAAAAGATAAAGAGGAAACGACAGCGAAACCACAAGGAAACAATAGCAAAAGACGGAGAACGACGACTCAAAAAGCAAGACAACGAACGAGAACAGTGAACTAGTGAACCGGGAGAGTTGCGGAGCATCCACCCTTCCGACGATTGTGTACCGTACATCCGAGAGGTGATTTAAAAGGTTAGACCTGAGGGTACCTTTTCATTAGTCTATATTCGTTTTTGTTATTATTATTGAATTCTATTCGCATGAGAGTCGTTTATGGATGCATGTTGTGGCTTGAATGAAATGGAAGAGTGTCGTCTCTTGTGGTATATAGGATGGAAACCCAGACGTAAATTCCGTAGCCGAATCCGAATGGACGGTAGTGCGGTCTGTACTTGGGACACAACTCCACGTATCACTTGAGTAAACGACACCTTCTCTTGCTTTGCGTTGCTTTGGTTTATTTATTTCTTGTCATTTAAATTCTGCATGTTTTTTATTCCCGTATGATACAATCGAGTGCATGGGCTTAGTAAGTGCGATGAAAGGTTCCCTAATTGGAGGGTTAAAATCCTTCACCACGATGCTCTGCCGCACCGATTGATGTGTGTTCGGTTGAATGCGAAATACGTTCAATCGGACATACTTAGTTTGATATGATTGTCTTTATTTTCGTATGTATGATTCAACCGAGTGCATGGGCTTAGTAAGTGCAATGTGAGATCCCCTATGGGGAGGGGCTAAAGCCCTTTACCACGAGACTTTGCCGCGCCGGTTGATGTGTGTTCGGTTGGATACAAGATACGTTCAATCGGGCACACTATGTTTAGTATTGTTGCTTTTCATTCTATGTATGCATGATTCAGTCGAGCGCATGGGCTTAGTACGTTGGTCTAAAGGTCCTCTCTTTGAGAGATCAAGAGCCCCAAAAGGCCACCTTTACGGCAGTACTTCGCCGCGCCCCTTTATTTTGTCGTTTATGTATTGCGTCCCATTTCATGCATCAGATCTGTTCCCGTTCGAACGCTTTACGAACGCAACTCGAACGCGCATGTATTTTGCCTTGTCATGCATCAGGTTTTATTTCTGTTCGAACGCGTTCACGAACGCCATACGAACGTGAGCATTCTGTTTCCTTTCCGTTCGAACGCGTTATCAAACGCCATACGAACGCGAACCTTCTTAGTTTCACGAACACGTTTACGAACGCTACACGAACGCGCCACACACACCTTCTTAGTTTCATAATGTATCAGGTCTGGTTCCGTTCGAACGCGTTCTCGACGCTACACGAACGCGAACCTTCTGTTTACCGTTCGAACGCGTTTACGAACGCTACACGAACGCGAACACACTAAACTGTCTGTCTTATCATATTCACGCATAATTGCCTCTTGTTGATCTTTCTTGTGTTATATAGCCAACCGTATTATTTGTGTTCTTGCATTTATCCATTCTATGTGTTCTTGGGATTGTATTCAAGCATGATTAGGCTGTTAGCATGTTATTTGGTTAATAGGTTCATGAGATAGTACTCAAGCATGTTTATTCCATTGGTTGCGTCGTTTGCCTTGGTCTTGATTTAACGCATTACGATTCATATGCCTATGCCATGATGACTTTGGAGTATTATTTCTTGTGATATATCGGATGGAAACCCAGACATAATTCCGTAGCCGATTCCGAATGGACGGTAATGCGGTCTGTACTTGGGATACAATTCCACGTATCACTTGGAAGAGTGCTCACATGTATGCTTGTGCGGATTCTACGTATGCTTGTGTTTTCATGAATATGATATGCTGAATGAAGTTGTATGTTCATTGTTACTTTGAGGTATTTTGTTAGACATGTGTTATTAGATATGAGATATATGCGAAATGTATGTATGAGTGTTATTTTGTACCTATGAATATAGAAGCATGATATTCTTAGAAATAAGTGTTACTTAAGCCTGATTAAATTATTATGTAAAACCTTTCATTACAAATGGCATAAGTAAGGGACCATTCCGAACCCAACGGTTTGAGGTCTTCCCTTGCGAGGGGTGAGTGCGGCCTTAAATCTCATTTTCCCGGTTCACACACTGGGTGGCGACTCCATTATTCTCCGGTTTAGTCCTCTGTTGGCTACTCCGTACTCCCAACTAGGCCGCGAGCCTAGGAACAGCATGCGTCGCCCAAATTTTGTTGTCCTACAGTCTGGCGACTCCACTGGGGATAGAGATTGGCCCCGAAATCATGTCTTGTGATGTTTATTGATTTGTGCTTTAGTTAACCATGTCTATAGTGGGTTGAAGTGGTTTAGTTAAAGGCATTGTCATAAACCCGCATGAGAACCAAGTTTTATATCCTATAGAAGTTGCCCCTTTTATGCTTTTGATAACCAAATGCATATTATATCTCATATGTCGCATGCATCTCATGCATACATGCATCATGTTAACCCTCTGTGTCTTAAAAGCCATCATAGATATTTGTTGGGTTAGAGAAAAAAAAGAGGATTGTCAAGAAGAGTTTAGCAAACATGGATAGCGGGGAAGAGGAAATCGAGAAACAGAAAACCTTACGGCAAGGATAGAAAGACCATTGGGGGCCTACAAAAAAAAAGAAAAAAAGAAAAAAAAAGAGAAAAAAAGAGAGAAAAAAAAGGAAGAATAAAAAAGAAGAAGAAGAAGAAAAAAAGAGAAAAAGAAAAAGAAAAAAAAAAGGTTGTTTAGTCCTTAATAGTTAGGCATAAGTCCGATGATGAAATCGTTTGCTTTAGGATGAAATCTTAGAAACGATAAACTCTTGATGTGCTTTTATCTGATGCTTTGAATTGTTGATCTATGCTAGACTCGTAAGCACTTCACTATAGGTTCTTAGCGGTGAAAACCTGAGTAGTTGGCAATGTGACTAGTTGAAGAAATTGCGGGTCGGTGAATGACCATTTGCTTAGATGTCTATCCTGACTTGCTTGTGTTATGATGTGTGGTATGGTTGAAAATAAAATAAAAAATCTCTAAAGAAAAGATATAAACCGCCTATAACCGATAAGCGTGAAGCTACCCATGGGTGAGTATTAGGACCACCATGAGGAGAAATGCTACCTTAAAGGGTAGGTGTGTTGAAAAAAAAAGAAAAAAAATGAAGGAAGAAAAGAAAAAAAATGAAGTTCAAAATGAAAAGAAAAAAAGAAAGACAAAAGAAGAAAGAAATAATCCACCACACTGAGCACAGAAAAGCAACTGCAGGCATAATTGAGACATCTAGGTTGGTTTGACTCATCGATCCCGATTTTTGAAACGAAATCATTGAGTTAGCTTACCTAGGGATGAATCCGCAAAGGAACATTTGCACACACACACTTTGAGTCTGGCTTAGATCATTTATTCAAAGACTTGGATTTGAGTTGCGTTGAATGTTTTGAAGGTTCTCTGGTTTCAATACTGAGCATTCTTTGAGGGCAATAATTTGTGTAACTATTGGGACTATTTCGTAGCATGTGATATAGTATGATATGGAAGGCCCCACCATGTGGTTCATCTTGACCAAGTACAACAAAGCGGAGAGCAGAAAGGTAAACCAAGACTAGGGGCGGCCAGTCTCCCACATCGTGAATCAAGGACATAACCAGATATTGAGTCATGAAACCAGAGAGAAGACTGAGCAATCGCCTGGAGAACTGGTGGAAGACCTAACCCAGCGGAATAGGAAATTCATTCATGCATGCATGCATACACGTAACAAATTTTGCATTCTTTTTTTGTGTTTGTTTTGTTTTGTATTCACAGGTTTCAAAGAAGAATAAGAGAAAGCGGCAAAGACAAGCCAACCAGAATCAGCAACATATGAGTAGTAGTTTTGGGGATGAGTCCCAGGGTTGAAGCCCATATCAGTTTCATTTTTGGGGATGAATCCCAGGGTTGAGGCCCATATCAGTTTCAGTTTGGGGATGAGCCCCAGGGTTGAGGCCATATCAGTTTCAGTTTGGGGATGAGTCCCAGGGTCGAGGCCCACATTATCAGAGTTTCGGGGCCGGCTTCACAGTAGTTTTGGGGATGAGTCCCAAGGTTGAAACCCACACATCATCAAAAAGTCGAGTATGGCACTCCGGGTATGGAGATACAACATCAGTTCTGCCGGGTATGACACTCCGGGTATGGAGATACAGCATCGGTTCCGCCGGGTATGGCACTCCGGGTATGGAGATACATCATCGGTTCTGCCGGGTATGGCACTCTAGGGGCGAGGCCCACGTCAGTATCAGTTTGAGGGTGAGGCCTATATCAGTATCAGTCTGGGACGAGGCCAACGTCAGTATCAGTTGAGGGTGAGACCCACATCAGTATTAGTCTGGGGCGAGGCCCACATCAGTATAAGTCTGGGGCGAGGCCCACATCAGTATAAGTCTGGGGCGAGGCCCACATCAGTATAAGTCTGGGGCGAGGTCCACATCAGTATCAGTCTGGGGTGAGGCCCACATCAGTATCAGTTTTGGGGCGATGCCCACATCAGTATCAGTTTTGGGGCGAGGCCCACATCAGTATAAGTCTGGGGCGAGGCCCACATCAGTTTGGGGGGCGACCCACGTCAGTATCAGTTCAGGGCGAGGCCCACGTCAGTTCAGTATCAGTTCTGCCGGGTATGGCATTCTGGGGGCGATGCCCACATCAGTTAAACATCAGCTTCTGCCGGGTATGGCATTCTGGGGGCGAGGCCCACATCAGTTCAGTATCAGTTCTGCCGGGTATGGCATTCTGGGGGCGAGGCCCACATTGGTTCAGTATCAGTTCTGCCGGGTATGGTACTCTGGGGGCGAGGCCCACATCAGTTCTTGCCGGGTATGACACTCTGGGGGCGGGGCCCACATCATTATCAGTAATGGTTCGAAATGAAGTATCTCACGTCAGCACGGTTCGGAACGGACCACTCTCTTATCAGCAATGGTTCGGAAATGGACCACTCTCATATCAGTAATGGTTCGGAAATGGACCACAATCACATCAGCTCGCCGAAAATGGCACTCCGAAAATGGAGCAACGGTTCGGAAATGGACCATTATCTCATCAGCTTGCCGAAAATGGCACTCCGAAATGGAGCATGGTTCGGAAATGGACCACAATGACATCAGTCGCCGAAAATGGCACTCCGAAAATGGAGCAACGGTTCGGAAATGGACCATTATCTCATCACTCTCGCCGAAAATGGCACTCCGAAATGGAGCATGGTTCGGAAATGGACCACAATGACATCAGTCGCCGAAAATGGCACTCCGAAAATGGAGCACGGTTCGAAAATGGACCATTATCACATCAAGCTGAGAATGGCACTCCGAGAATGGAAGTACAGTTCGGGAATGAACAAGCCGAGAATGGCACTCCAAGATGGAACACAGTTCGAGAATGGACAAGCCGAGAATGGTAATCTGAGAATGGATCAGAGTTCGAGAATGAACAAGCCGGGAATGGCAATCCGAGAATGGAGCAGAGTCGGGAATGGACAGCTCGAGAATGAGCACGCCGGAAATGGCACTCCAAAATGGAGCACTCACAACAGACGCCGCCGAAAATGGCACTCCAAAATGGAGCACTCACAACGAGGCCGAAAATGGCGTTCCAAAATGGAACACACACAGCAGATGCCGAAAATGGCGTTCCAAAATGGAACACACACAACAAATGCCGGAAATGGCGCTCCAAAATGGAGCACATACACGAAAAATGCCGAAAATGGCACTCTAAAAATAGAGCACGGTTCGGGAATGAACCAGGGGTCGCAGCACATCACCACCAAATCAACGCAACTCAACACATGGTAAGTCAAGTGGCAGCTGGCGAGCCAGGTAAGTAGAAATGCATTGCATAACTTTGATAGGATTGTCACTGTTGCACATTACACAAGTCCCATCAAAGTGGGGGCGACTGTAGGACTGCATTTTTACGCATAAGTCCCTATGATGAGTCTCATTTTGGAGACACTACCTTTTAAGTCACGGAGGTCACGGGAAACGGACATCGGAAGGGGAAATTCAGAATAAACAAGGTTCACTGTTTTCGTTGGTGCTACGTTCGTGTATACGTTCGAACGTCAAACAGATTGCGGGCGTTCGTGCTGCGTTCGTTGATGCGTTCGAACGGTGTCGGTAATTCTGGTTTTGCTGCTAGCCTCACATTAAGCCCAATTCGCCCAAACCTTGGCCCACACGCCCAAGCCCACTTAAAACACATATTTAACACATGGTGAAATCAAAACAAATCTAAAAATCACATACCAAATTAAATATACTTACACAAATTAAAGAAATTGCATGCCTAATCAAAATCAATCAACAAACTAAATGCCTAATCTAAACCAATCGAATATAATCATACCAAGTTAAAATCAATCAACCAATATATTATTCCTAACTTAAAATATTGTATTCCTAAACCAAACCAAATCAAATCCCTCTTTAATTAGCCAAATCCCTTTCCTTGTCAAGCCCACCCTTTGCCTATAAAAAAACCTTTCACCACCTTCTCAAGACTGGTCCCTAGTCCCTAGCTCATACACACAACACAAGAAAATTACAGGAAGAAGACACCCAAAAAAATAGTAAGCAAAAGATAAAGAGGAAACGGCAGCGAAACCACAAGGAAACAAAGCAAAAGACGGAGAACGACGACTCAAAACAGCAAGACAACGAACGAGAACAGTGAACTAGTGAACCGGGAGAGTTGCGGAGCATCCACCCTTCCGACGATCGTGTACCGTACATCCGAGAGGTGATTTAAAAGTTTAGACCTGAGGGTACCTTTTCATTAGTCTATATTCGTTTTTGTTATTATTATTGAATTCTATTCGCATGAGAGTCGTTTATGGATGCATGTTGTGGCTTGAATGAAATGGAAGAGTGTCGTCTCTTGTGGTATATAGGATGGAAACCCAGACGTAAATTCCGTAGCCGAATCCGAATGGACGGTAGTGCGGTCTGTACTTGGGACACAACTCCACGTATCACTTGAGTCAACGGCACCTTCTCTTGCGTTGCGTTGCTTTGGTTTATTTATTTCTTGTCATTTAAATTCTGCATGTTGTTTATTCTCGTATGACGATCGAGTGCATGGGCTTAGTAAGTGCGATGAAAGGTTCCCTAATTGGAGGGTTAAAATCCTTCACCACGATGCTCTGCCGCACCGATTGATGTGTGTTCGGTTGAATGCGAAATACGTTCAATCGGACATACTTAGTTTGATATGATTGTCTTTATTTTCGTATGTATGATTCAACCGAGTGCATGGGCTTAGTAAGTGCAATGTGAGATCCCCTATGGGGAGGGGCTAAAGCCCTTTACCACGAGACTTTGCCGCGCCGGTTGATGTGTGTTCGGTTGGATACAAGATACGTTCAATCGGGCACACTATGTTTAGTATTGTTGCTTTTCATTCTATGTATGCATGATTCAGTCGAGCGCATGGGCTTAGTACGTTGGTCTAAAGGTCCTCTCTTTGAGAGATCAAGAGCCCCAAAAGGCCACCTTTACGGCAGTACTTCGCCGCGCCCCTTTATTTTGTCGTTTATGTATTGCGTCCCATTTCATGCATCAGATCTGTTCCCGTTCGAACGCATTTACGAACGCAACTCGAACGCGCATGTATTTTGCCTTGTCATGCATCAGGTCTTATTTCTGTTCGAACGCGTTCACGAACGCCATACGAACGTGAGCATTCTGTTTCCTTTCCGTTCGAACGCGTTATCAAACTCCATACGAACGCGAACCTTCTGTTTAACCGTTCAAACGCGTTTACGAACGCTACACGAACGCACACACACCTTCTTAGTTTTCATAATGTATCAGGTCTGGTTCCGTTCGAACGCGTTCTCGGACGCTACACAAACGCGAACCTTCTGTTTACCGTTCGAACGCGTTTACGAACGCTACACGAACGCGAACACACTAAACTGAGTCTGTCTTATCATATTCATGCATAATTGCCTCTTGGTTGATCTTTCTTGTGTTATATAGCCAACCGTATTATTTGTGTTCTTGCATTTATCCATTCTATGTGTTCTTGGGATTGTATTCAAGCATGATTAGGCTGTTAGCATGTTATTTGGTTAATAGGTTCATGAGATAGTACTCAAGCATGTTTATTCCATTGGTGCGTCGTTTGCATTGGTCTTGATTTAACGCATTACGATTCATATGCCTATGCCATGATGACTTTGGAGTATTATTTCTTGTGATATATCGGATGGAAACCCAGACATAATTCCGTAGCCGATTCCGAATGGACGGTAATGCGGTCTGTACTTGGGATACAATTCCACGTATCACTTGGAAGAGTGCTCACATGTATGCTTGTGCGGATACTACGTATGCTTGTGTTTTCATGAATATGATATGCTGAATGAAGTTGTATGTTCATTGTTACTTTGAGGTATTTTGTTAGACATGTGTTATTAGATATGAGATATATGCGAAATGTATGTATGAGTGTTATTTTGTACCCATGAATATAGAAGCATGATATTCTTAGAAATAAGTGTTACTTAAGCCTGATTAAATTATTATGTAAAACCTTTCATTACAAATGGCATAAGTAAGGGACCATTCCGAACCCAACGGTTTGAGGTCTTCCCTTGCGAGGGGTGAGTGCGGCCTTAAATCTCATTTTCCCGGTTCACACCGGGTGGCGACTCCATTATTCTCCGGTTTAGTCCTCTGTTGGCTACTCCGTACTCCCAACTAGGCCGCGAGCCTAGGAACAGCATTCGTCGCCCAAATTCTGTTGTCCTACAGTCTGGCGACTCACTGGGGATAGAGAATTGGCCCCGAAATCATGTCTTGTGATGTTTATGATTTGTGCTTTAGTTAACCATGTCTATAGTGGGTTGAAGGGGTTTAGTTAAAGGCATTGTCATAAACCCGCATGAGAACCATAGTTTTATATCCTATAGAAGTTGCCCCTTTTATGCTTTTGATAACCAAATGCATATTATATCTCATATGTCGCATGCATCTCATGCATACATGCATCATGTTAACCCTCTGTGTCTTAAAAGCCATCATAGATATTTGTTGGGTTAGAGAAAAAAAAGAGGATTGTCAAGAAGAGTTTAGCAAACATGGATAGCGGGGAAGAGGAAATCGAGAAACAGAAAACCTTACGGCAAGGATAGAAAGACCATTGGGGGCCTACAAAAAAAAGAAAAAAGAAAAAAAAAGAGAAAAAAAAGAGAAAAAAAGGAAGAATAAAAAAGAAGAAGAAGAAAAAGAGAAAAAGAAAAAGAAAAAAAATGGTTGTTTAGTCCTTAATAGTTAGGCATAAGTCCGATGATGAAATCGTTTGCTTTAGGATGAAATCTTAGAAACGATAAACTCTTGATGTGCTTTTATCTGATGCTTTGAATTGTTGATCTATGCTAGACTCGTAAGCACTTCACTATAGGTTCTTAGCGGTGAAAACCTGAGTAGTTGGCAATGTGACTAGTTGAAGAAATTGCGGGTCGGTGAATGACCATTTGCTTAGATGTCTATCCTGACTTGCTTGTGTTATGATGTGTGGTATGGTTGAAAATAAAATAAAAAATCTCTAAAGAAAAGATATAAACCGCCTATAACCGATAAGCGTGAAGCTACCCATGGGTGAGTATTAGGACCACCATGGGGAGAAATGCTACCTTAAAGGGTAGGTGTGTTGAAAAAAAAAGAAAAAAAATGAAGAAAGAAAGAAAAAAAATGAAGTTCAAAATGAAAAGAAAAAAAAAGAGACAAAGAGAAAGAAAATCATACCACACTGAGCACAGAAAAGCAACTGCAGGCATAATTGAGACATCTAGGTTGGTTTGACTCATCGATCCCGATTTTTGAAACGAAATCATTGAGTTAGCTTACCTAGGGATGAATCCGCAAAGGAACATTTGCACATACACACTTTGAGTCTGGCTTAGATCATTTATTCAAAGACTTGGATTTGAGTTGCGTTGAATGTTTTGAAGGTTCTCTGGTTTCAATACTGAGCATTCTTTGAGGGCAATAATATGTGTAACTATTGGGACTATTTCGTAGCATGTGATATAGTATGATATGGAAGGCCCCACCATGTGGTTCATCTTGACCAAGTACAAACAGCGGAGAGCAGAAAGGTAAACCAAGACTAGGGGCGGCCAGTCTCCCACATCGTGAATCAAGGACATAACCAGATATTGAGTCATGAAACCAGAGAGAAGACTGAGCAATCGCCTGGAGAACTGGTGGAAGACCTAACCCAGCGGAATAGGAAATTCATTCATGCATGCATGCATACACGTAACAAATTTTGCATTCTTTTTTTGTTTTGTTTTGTTTTGTATTCACAGGTTTCAAAGAAGAATAAGAGAAAGCGGCAAAGACAAGCCAACCAGAATCAGCAACATATGAGTAGTAGTTGGGGATGAGTCCCAGGGTTGAAGCCCATATCAGTTTCATTTTTGGGGATGAATCCAGGGTTGAGGCCCATATCAGTTTCAGTTTGGGGATGAGCCCCAGGGTTGAGGCCATATCAGTTTCAGTTTGGGGATGAGTCCCAGGGTCGAGGCCCACATTATCAGAGTTTCGGGGCCGACTTCACAGTAGTTTGGGGATGAGTCCCAAGGTTGAGACCCACACATCATCAAAAAGTCGAGTATGGCACTCCGGGTATGGAGATACAACATCAGTTCTGCCGGGTATGACACTCCGGGTATGGAGATACAGCATCGGTTCCGCCGGGTATGGCACTCCGGGTATGGAGATACATCATCGGTTCTGCCGGGTATGGCACTCTAGGGGCGAGGCCCACGTCAGTATCAGTTTGAGGGTGAGGCCTATATCAGTATCAGTCTGGGGCGAGGCCCACGTCAGTATCAGTTGAGGGCGAGACCCACATCAGTATTAGTCTGGGGCGAGGCCCACATCAGTATAAGTCTGGGGCGAGGCCCACATCAGTATAAGTCTGGGGCGAGGCCCACATCAGTATAAGTCTGGGGCGAGGCCCACATCAGTATCAGTCTGGGGTGAGGCCCACATCAGTATCATTTTTGGGGCGATGCCCACATCAGTATCAGTTTTGGGGCGAGGCCCACATCAGTATAAGTCTGGGGCGAGGCCCACATCAGTTTGGGGGCGACCCACGTCAGTATCAGTTCAGGGGCGAGGCCCACGTCAGTTCAGTATCAGTTCTGCCGGGTATGGCATTCTGGGGGCGATGCCCACATCAGTTAAACATCAGCTTCTGCCGGGTATGGCATTCTGGGGGCGAGGCCCACATCAGTTCAGTATCAGTTCTGCCGGGTATGGCATTCTGGTGGCGAGGCCCACATTGGTTCAGTATCAGTTCTGCCGGGTATGGTACTCTGGGGGCGAGGCCCACATCAGTTCTTGCCGGGTATGACACTCTGGGGGTGGGGCCCACATCATTATCAGTAATGGTTCGAAATGAAGTATCTCACGTCAGCACGGTTCGGAAATGGACCACTCTCTTATCAGCAATGGTTCGGAAATGGACCACTCTCATATTAGTAATGGTTCGGAAATGGACCATTATCTCATCAGCTTTCCGAAAATGGCACTCCGAAATGGAGCATGGTTCGGAAATGGACCACAATGACATCAGTCGCCGAAAATGGCACTCCGAAAATGGAGCAACGGTTCGGAAATGGACCATTATCTCATCAGCTCGCCGAAAATGGCACTCCGAAATGGAGCATGGTTCGGAAATGGACCACAATGACATCAGTCGCCGAAAATGGCACTCCGAAAATGGAGCACGGTTCGAAAATGGACCATTATCACATCAAGCTGAGAATGACACTCTGAGAATGGAAGTACAGTTCGGGAATGAACAAGCCGAGAATGGCACTCCAAGAATGGAACACAGTTCGAGAATGGACAAGCCGAGAATGGTAATCTGAGAATGGATCAGAGTTCGAGAATGAACAAGCCGGAATGGCAATCCGAGAATGGAGCAAGTCCGGGAATGGACAACTCGAGAATGAGCACGCCGGAAATGGCACTCCAAAATGGAGCACTCACAACAGACGCCGGAAATGGCACTCCAAAATGGAGCACTCACAACAGAGGCCGAAAATGGCGTTCCAAAATGGAACACACACAGCAGATGCCGAAAATGGCGTTCCAAAATGGAACACACACAACAAATGCGGAAATGGCGCTCCAAAATGGAGCACATACACGAAAAATGCCGAAAATGGCGCTCTAAAAATAGAGCACGGTTCGGGAATGAACCAGGGGTCGCAGCACCTCACCACCAAATCAACGCAACTCAACACATGGTAAGTCAAGTGGCAGCTGGCGAGCCAGGTAAGTAGAAATGCATTGCATAACTTTGATAGGATTGTCACTGTTGCACATTACACAAGTCCATCAAAGGGGGGCGACTGTAGGCACTGCATTTTTACGCATAAGTCCCTATGATGAGTCTCATTTTGGAGACACTACCTTTTAAGTCACGGAGGTCACGGGAAACGGACATCGGAAGGGGAAATTCAGAATAAACAAGGTTCACTGTTTTCGTTGGTGCTACGTTCGTGTATACGTTCGAACATCAAACAGATTGCGGGCGTTCGTTCTGTTGTTGCGTTCGATGCGTTTCGAACGGTGTCGGTAATTCTGGTTTTGCTGCTAGCCTCACATTAAGCCCAATTCGCCCAAACCTTGGCCCACACGCCCAAGCTCACTTAAAACACATATTTAACACATGGTGAAATCAAAACAAATCTAAAAATCACATACCAAATTAAATAAAATACTTACAAAAATTAAAGAAATTGCATGCCTAATCAAAATCAATCAACAAACTAAATGCCTAATCTAAACCAATCAAATATAATTATACCAAGTTAAAATCAATCAACCAATATATTATTCCTAACTTAAAATATTGTATTCCTAAACCAAACCAAATCAAATCCCTCTTTAATTAGCCAAATCCCTTTCCTTGTCAAGCCAAACCCTTTGCCTAAAAAAGAACCTTTCACCAACCTTCTCAAGACTGGTCCCTAGTCCCTAGCTCATACACAACACACAAGAAAATTACAGGAAGAAGACACCCAAAAAAAAACAGTAAGCAAAAGATAAAGAGGAAACGGCAGCGAAACCACAAGGAAACAATAGCAAAAGACGGAGAACGACGACTCTCAAAACAGCAAGACAACGAACGAGAACAGTGAACCAGTGAACCGGGAGAGTTGCGGAGCATCCACCCTTCCGACGATCGTGTACCGTACATCCGAGAGGTGATTTAAAAGGTTAGACCTGAGGGTACATTTTCATTAGTCTATATTCGTTTTTGTTATTATTATTGAATTCTATTCGCATGAGAGTCGTTTATGGATGCATGTTGTGTCTTGAATGAAATGGAAGAGTGTCGTCTCTTGTGGTATATAGGATGGAAACCCAGACGTAAATTCCGTAGCCGAATCCGAATGGACGGTAGTGCGGTCTGTACTTGGGACACAACTCCACGTATCACTTGAGTAAACGGCACCTTCTCTTGCTTTGCGTTGCTTTGGTTTATTTATTTCTTGTCATTTAAATTCTGCATGTGTTTATTCCCGTATGATACGATCGAGTGCATGGGCTTAGTAAGTGCGATGAAAGGTTCCCTAATTGGAGGGTTAAAATCCTTCACCACGATGCTCTGCCGCACCGATTGATGTGTGTTCGGTTGAATGCGAAATACGTTCAATCGGACATACTTAGTTTGATATGATTGTCTTTATTTTCGTATGTATGATTCAACCGAGTGCATGGGCTTAGTAAGTGCAATGTGAGATCCCCTATGGGGAGGGGCTAAAGCCCTTTACCACGAGACTTTGCCGCGTCGGTTGATGTGTGTTCGGTTGGATACAAGATACGTTCAATCGGGCACACTATGTTTAGTATTGTTGCTTTTCATTCTATGTATGCATGATTCAGTCGAGCGCATGGGCTTAGTACGTTGTCTAAAGGTCCTCTCTTTGAAAGATCAAGAGCCCCAAAAGGCCACCTTTACGGCAGTACTTCACCGCGCCCCTTTATTTGTCGTTTATGTATTGCGTCCCATTTCATGCATCAGATCTGTTCCCGTTCGAACGCGTTTACGAACGCAACTCGAACACGCATGTATTTTGCCTTGTCATGCATCAGGTCTTATTTCTGTTCGAACGCGTTCACGAACGCCATACGAACGTGAGCATTCTGTTTCCTTTCCGTTCGAACGCGTTATCAAACGCCATACGAACGTGAACCTTCTGTTTACCGTTCGAACGCGTTTACGAACGCTACACACGAACGCCACACACACCTTCTTAGTTTCATAATGTATCAGGTCTGGTTCCGTTCGAACGCGTTCTCGGACGCTACACGAACGCGAACCTTCTGTTACCGTTCGAACGCGTTTACGAACGCTACACGAACGCAAACACACTAAACTGAGTCTGTCTTATCATATTCACGCATAATTGCCTCTTGGTTGATCTTTCTTGTGTTATATAGCCAACCGTATTATTTGTGTTCTTGAATTTATCCATTCTATGTGTTCTTGGGATTGTATTCAAGCATGATTAGGCTGTTAGCATGTTATTTGGTTAATAGGTTCATGAGATAGTACTCAAGCATGTTTATTCCATTGGTTGCGTCGTTTGCCTTGGTCTTGATTTAACGCATTACGATTCATATGCCTATGCCATGATGACTTTGGAGTATTATTTCTTGTGATATATCGGATGGAAACCCAGACATAAATTCCGTAGCCGATTCCGAATGGACGGTAATGCGGTCTGTACTTGGGATAACAATTCCACGTATCACTTGGAAGAGTGCTCACATGTATGCTTGTGCGGATACTACGTATGCTTGTGTTTTCATGAATATGATATGCTGAATGAAGTTGTATGTTCATTGTTACTTTGAGGTATTTTGTTAGACATGTGTTATTAGATATGAGATATATGCGAAATGTATGTATGAGTGTTATTTTGTACCCATGAATATAGAAGCATGATATTCTTAGAAATAAGTGTTACTTAAGCCTGATTAAATTATTATGTAAAACCTTTCATTACAAATGGCATAAGTAAGGGACCATTCCGAACCCAACGGTTTGAGATCTTCCCTTGCGAGGGGTGAGTGCGGCCTTAAATCTCATTTTCCCGGTTCACACCGGGTGGCGACTCCGTTATTCTCCGGTTTAGTCCTCTGTTGGCTACTCCGTACTCCCAACTAGGCCGCGAGCCTAGGAACAGCATGCGTCGCCCAGGTTCTGTTGTCTACAGTAACTAGTTTGACTAGATACATTATCTTTATATCAGTGTTTGACCCGCTGCGGGTGAACCTTTATATTCTAGAACACTAAAGTGTTTTATTATATAAAGATGATATTGAGATAAACACATTAGATGTGAATGACATAATTTATATTTTGAATATAGATAAAATCTCAAAGGTATAACATGACAAACAAATAGCTCAAACTGATTTGATCAGATGAAACTTTATTGTGGCATTGTTGTCTGGAACACAATTAAACAAGAATCGTATATCCACACTTTCGAAGTGTTGGTATTATGACAAATTTGATTCTAATCAAATAAAGTCTATGAATCTAGTTTATTGGGCAAAGTGCCTAAAACACTATTTACTTGGTAAAAGTGCAAATGTCACCAATCTGTTAGCCCTAGTTCATAGTGAAGCAAGTGGGCCCATGTCTAGCTAGGCTATATGTGGATATGAATATTTCGTGACTTTTACGGATGTGGCATCGCGTAATGGTTATGTGTTTCTTCGAAACACAAATCGGAAACTTTTATAGTTTCGACACGAAATAGACAAACAGATCGGCTATAGTATTATACCGTCACGGTAAGACCGTAATGGAAAATTCTTAAGCAATAAGTTTCGAATGTACTTGAAAGAGTATAGTATTCTTTCAATGAGGACTCCTCCCGGAACACGTCAAACTGACGGTGTGTCCGAACTGAGTAACCGAATTTTGTTGGACATAATAAGGTTAATCACGAGTCGCTCTGAGCTACCATTTTCTTCAACGGATAAGAATTAACAATGCAAGAGCTTATTTAGAATAAGGTTCCATTAATATCTGTTTGATAGATATCATATTAGATATAAACTAGAAAGAAACCAGGTTTCTCATTCCTGATAATTTGGGAGTGATAGGCATATGTTTGGATGATACCAAACCGAAATCCAAAATTGGATAAGTGCCAATTGTAGGTTATATTAGGGATACCATAAGTATTATACTTATACATCTCACAAGAGAACAATTAGATTGTTGCTCACCATGCGGTTTTCCTAAGAGGAATACCGATATGCAGTGGTAAGTGGGAGGATAGTAAAACTCGATAAAAATCGGAGTAATACTGTTCAAGGCACAGATCCTAATGGAACACAAATAGTTCATCAAAGATGAAACTATTACCATTAATCTTTCGAATACACAAGAACCGCGTATGTCGGAGAGAGTCAGAAAACAACCTGGGGTATGGGTTTCTGATCTCACCTCATAAAGATGTCAATCTTATTGAGATATACCAACTGACTACGTACGAGGAAGTGATACAAGGTATCGA
The DNA here is from genome assembly GCA_019454045.1 of Zanthoxylum bungeanum. Classification (NCBI taxonomy): domain Eukaryota; kingdom Viridiplantae; phylum Streptophyta; class Magnoliopsida; order Sapindales; family Rutaceae; genus Zanthoxylum; species Zanthoxylum bungeanum. The sequence goes on along the minus strand of SKCR01014000.1, from coordinate 11,367 downwards.
CTCCCTATCATGACAAAGTGTCATGAGTACAAAATGGATCCATGTATATCGACAAGTTTGGATACTAGTCGATGTACCACAAGGCATTGTGCCTATTGGTACTTTATAAGTCTTCAAGGAAGACATACATGGATGGCAACATACCAACATATAAAGCTAGGCTTTTAGCAGAAAGGTATCGTTATCAACATTTTGTTGATTACGATTCAACCTTTTACCTGTTGCCACGGTATATCCATTTGGATAATGCTTGCTAAAACTGCATGTTTCATTTATGAAATATGGCAGCTGGAACAGGAAAATCGCTTTCCTGAAAAGGAAACCTTTTGGAGGATGTTTTCAACATCCTGTCGGTTTTGTCGTACCAAAACTAGCAAATGAGATTTGCAGGTTATTCGATCCATGTTTGGATTGAAGCAAGCATAGGTTCTTGGAATTATCGTTTTGATGTAATCATAATGGTTTATGATTTAATTCAAAACGAAAATGATTCTTGTGTATATAAAGAGGTTAGTGGGAGCGCACTGACAGTGGTTGTCCTATAAAATAATGATAATATGTCATTTCTTGGAAATGATATTCCCATAAAATAACTATCGGCGAAAGCATGGCTTTTGAAAACTCTCCGTGGAATCGTACATTGAAAAATGTACGCAACCTGGTGTCTCATACGCTTTGAGCATATGAAGTCACAAACAGGCCAATCCGAATGATAGTCACTGGATTGAAGTTAAGAACATTCGTTAGTATCTTAGAGAACTAAGGATGTTGTCTTAATCTGAGGAGAAGGAGAACTTGAAGTGACTGGGATCACCACTGCAAGTTTCCTAAACCGATAAAATGACTAAAAGTCACAAACGGTACTATATAGTTTGAATAACGGTACAGTGAGCTGGAAATCTTCCAAGCAAGATACTGTTACCGTATAAACAACAAATGTGGGTCATTGCTGCAGCTGAGGCGGTAATAGAAGCCTTTTGGGTCGATAATAAATCTAATTAGATTAGATATAATTCTGTTAGCAGCTGAGATAGGCTTGAGCACAGGCTAAAGAATTAATGGTCTCATCAAAGATCCAAATACATACTTAGACTATTCATCTGATTCGTTCGGATCATATATCGTAGCGATGTGATGATCGAATAAATCACATCAGATGATAGTCATGCAAATCCGCTGACGAAAGTCATTCATCAGCAATTTGAGCCAACCGTACATAGTTCGGGTGTAAAATACTCTAGTGACTGGCTATAGGCCAAGTGGGAGATTGTTGGACAATTATTACCCATAGCGTCACTATTTGTACAGATCACGGTGTTGTTGTACAAATTAACTATGTGACAAAGGAGATTGCATTCTTATCATTTGTGATTAGATCACCTAGATGTATAAATGATGAGAGGTCCTTGTGATTTGTTCCTGGACGGAGAATGATATGAGACAGTATCAGTCCACGTAGGATAAATCATTAAATATCCCTAGTCAGAGCATTATCGAGATTGGACATCGATGAATGCGTAAAAGACTAGTATTACGCTTGTGCGCGTTGTGAGGGCACAACGGCATAGTTCTCATATATTTGGGTATAGGATACTCATGCAAGTGTAATAGGAGGTTGTGTTTCACTGATGGTACGGGAAAAAGCTTTTCTCTGGATAAGACCCCATCAGAATTCCATTGGTAGTATGACTATGTGTTTATGGAAATCCGAAATCAGGGTAGGTGTATTTGGTCTTAACCTGAGACTTGCACCGCTAATACTTGCGACAATCAATATACTTTGGTTGAGGTCGCCCAAGGCTTTAACAGGTTCTGTGTACGCCAATGCTAGGTATATTGAGAATCGTAGTGTGTTGGGTGTGATGTCAAGACGGAAGTGTCACTCCAGTCATATGGAGTTGATGATCGCGCAGGGATACATAACTGGTTCTCTATATAAGGTTGTAACCATCGGGATAATATGACTTGGTCATGATTATCCGATATTAAAGAGACTAGTTGTTGTTATCCGATATATGCTTCGTACGGGGCAGACACTGTACCAGCCCCAGGCCTCGCATGTGATCATCCGATACTGGACAGAAATACGTAATACTACGTATACTACGCCTGATACAGATCCTTTATTCCTGTAAGGATATTTCCGGAGAATTGGGTAGGCATGGCGCTTTGCTAGAGGCCAAATTTGTCTTGTAAATCAGTATAAATGTAGTACGAGGTACTTACGTGTTCGGATAGTCCGACGACCGATTCTACTGCCAACATATCCGGGGATCTCATGGGTCGCTTCCCAAAGATTCACCGATGACGTATAACTCGCACTCTAAATTAATCTGGGATTAATTAGATGAGAGAGAAAATTAATCTAGGATTAATTGCGGAGATATTTTATCTGGGATAAAATATCAATTAAAGAGAAAGAACGATAAATTTGAAATTAATCGGTAAATTAATATATTTGATATATTAAACGAAATTGGATTTCGACGCGAAATTAAAATTAGATTTTAATTCGGGTGAACGAATTAATTTAGAATTAATTTGTTAGCGACGTGAATAGTGACTTCGCTAGGCGTAATCATTTAATTACGTCGCAACGGAAAATTCGTTAATTTGGAATTAGCGAACCCGAGTCCGAGATTATTTGCGAGCGCATTCGCATTTCAAATTCGAGTGCGGCACGTCAAATCAAGTGTCAAATCGCTAGTCGCATCTAGCGTCACATCAAGCATCAAATCATGTCACTTTTAGTGATGTGACCATTGATTGATTGATGTGACTTGATGTGAGTTGATGGAAGTGGTTAGTATGGCTTTATTGTTTGACTTTTGTAAAGCCAATTTTGTGGAAAATCATTTTATTATTTTTGGAAAATATATAAGTGGATTTGAAACACAAAATACATTTTGAATTCAACACATTTCTCTTTTCCTCTTTATCCCCCATCTCACGCCCAAGGGGCTCCAAAACCTCACTGGTTTTTGGTCACTGCCGAGTGCAGTGGGAAGCAAGAGTTGGATTTTTGTGGCAAAAATCGCAAGTGCTAGCACACTACGAGACATGCGAATGTGATAGGGAAGCCCACCCATGAGTCGGGAACCATTCGACGAAGCTTGGAGCTCGATGAAAGACATCCATGGACGCCAAAACAGTGAAGAAATTCATTGCCACTGCCGCAGTTCACAAGGCAGAAAATTTATTTTTTGTTGCCTCTGCATCGCTCAACCGATCGATGTAAGTATTCCGCGACTTCTTGAATGTATTCACTTATGTTTCATGCTTGATTTTGTGATCCTTGGGACCTAGATAATCACCAACAATGGTATCAGAGCCGGAAACCATTCGATGAAGCTTGGAGCTCGACGAAAGGCATCCATGGACGCCAAAACAGTGAACAAATTCACTGCCACTGCCGCAGTTCACAAGGCAGAAAATTTATTTTTTATTGCCTCCGCGTCGCTCAACCGATCGATGTAAGTATTCTGCGACTTCTCGAATGTTATTCACTTATATTTCATGCTTGATTTTGTGATCCTTGGGACCTAGATAATCACCAACAGAGTCATGGAGAAGGAAAGAGTGATTTTTGTGGCAAAAATCAAGATTGCTAGCACACTATGGAGACATACAAAGGTTTAGGGAAACCCACTTGTGAGCAAGGAATCATCAACCAAAGCTTGGAGCTTGGAGGATGACCATTGCCGAAAATCTTGGTGGACAGAAACTGCCACTGCCGAGAGCCAAGAGCCAATGAGGGAAAAGCTTGAAGTTTTGTTCTTCGACGCATCGCTCAACCGATCATTGTGAGTATTCCGCGACTTCATTTGATGTATTCGCATGTTTGTTTTATGTTTGTTATTCGATCCTCGGGACCGTAGAACTCCAACAATGGAATCAGAGCGTTGTTAAAAGCATGAAACTTGGATTTAGGGTTAAAATTGGGTAAAATGTATTTGAGCATGATTTAATGAAATTGGATGATTGAGTATGCTTAAATTATGTTGAATTGAAGTTTGATTGGATCAATTTCATGAAAATTGATTTGGAACAATTTTCCCCAATTTTTAATGGCTTGGCCGAATACTCATAGTACCCTTATTCTTGGTAATTTTTATTTCATTGATCATTGGATGACTTGAAATGATTGGAAATGTTGATTTAATGTCGATTGTGGATTTAATTGGATTGAAACCGAATCGGACACAAATAACCCCAAATTGCCGAGAGCTTACTAGCATGAAATGGGTTTGATTTTTTGATAAAATGTGTTGGACATGTTTTGTTGTAAATGAGCATGATTAATTAGGCTAATTGATGTTTTGGAAATATTGATTTGGGTAATTAATTATGTTATATACTTTAGAGTAATTAAATTGTGGAATTGGAATTTTGTGATTTAATTATTTGGGCTAATTTTGGAAATTGGGCTTAAAAGTTGTAAATGGCCTAATCGGGCTTGGTTGTACCAAGATAGGTTTAGGCTAAATTGGTTGGATCCAATTAGGCCCAAAACCATTTCCATAAAGTCCAAATGCGACTAATAGACCTTTAATTATTTAATTGGGCCTAATGGGCCTAAATTGATTTCTAGGCTTATGGGGTTATTCCTTGATTGGGCTTTGGTTATTGGGTTTGACCCAAGTTGACCAAAAGTCCACGCCTTAAAGAAATTAATTGAAAGCCCATTGGACTTTAATTAAATTAACGTTGGACATTAATCGGACTTTAAGACCCGTAATGATTAAATTTGGAATTTAAGTCGTAAAGGTTCTTTAATAAAATGTAATATTTAATTTGGAATTAAATAGTGAATTAGTATTAAATACAAATTGAATTGGATTTAATTATGTAGTTTAATATAATTCAAGAATTCGTACTTTGAGTACTTATTCGCAAAACGAGTTTGACTCGCGCAAAATAAAATCATTGTTTGAACATTGGATGGTCATTAATTATCAGATTAATTAATTGGATTAGATTGATTGATAACATGCTTGTGTGAATACATGGTTGCGATGCATGAATAATGTATATCGGATGGATATTAGATGGGTGGGGCAATTTTAGAAATTGTTGTAATAAATTTAGAATTTATTAAATTGGACTTGTGTGTCCAGCATATTACCTCCATACTCTGTGTATTTCTCTTCTCACATATTCCCCTCAATGTAAATGAGGTTTCTTTAGAAGTGTTATGTAACGGGTAGAAGTTATACATGTGCTAGCGGGAGAGAGAAAATCGAGAGATTTGATCTAGGATCAATGTGTTAAGTATCCATCCGCATATCATTATTATTTTATTTATTTACGCGCCTTATTATGTGTTTAGAATGCATGTTTAAGGGTGTATGATAATGAGACCTTAACAAAGATAATAAATTGGTTGCCTATTTGCACGCGAAAAACCCTCACAAAATATTAAGCGTTTTTCCTTCCATTGAGTGATTCTTACTCAAGATCCAAGACTGGCATTGGTTTGTTGGCCAAAGTCAAGGCCTTTGTCCGTCGAGGATGTGTTTGAATCATGACGGTTTTATTCCATATTAGTGTCTTGTCCAAGTTGTGATTTGTTGGCCAAATTCAAGATCACTTCTTGTCCATCGACATTGATTACGAAGCTTTCCAAGGTCAATGAGTCACGCTTAACTGGGATCACTAAGTTTGTTGTGCCAAAGCCAATGCTTATTTGATTCAGAGGAAAAAGGTTAGGCAATATATTGGATATATTAGCATATATAAGATATATGTTTCGGACTTGGATGTCCCCCTACTGGATCTAGGAATTGGATGGGATCCAATTGATCTTAGAGATCTACCTAGTTAATTATCATACAATTTGTTGGCCAAAGTCAAGATTGTGTGATATTTAACGGGATCCTAGCTCACTAGGAAACACGGTTTCCTGAGTACTCGACAGAGGGTTAGAGGCTCGCCGAAAAATAGTGGGAGGCAAGAATTAAATTTGCAATATTCGTTTAATTACTTGCCATACGCGCTCAATCACAAATTACTCGTCAAATAAATTAAATGTTAGTTGGACTAATATTTAAATCGTTGTTTTATAAAACAGTTGGACTGTATTCAAACTATTCATTTATAGTTGATTATATAATTGGATTATAGTAATCATTATAATAAATAGTACCGAAAATCGTTGATTAAATAGTTGGACTATTAGAATCAAGATAAAATTGAAAGATTAGCATTTAAAACATAATCCTATGGAAAATGTATTTAAATGGTTTAATTTTCAAATTGGGAATAATTTCAGGATAGTCCTGAAAAGTAATAAGTTACTTTATTTGATAAAATAACATATTAGGCCTAAGCCCGAAGTTAAGCAAATAGTAGAGCATGATCTTTGGAAGATTCATGTGATGATAACTTTAGTGCTTAATCCATTAAGATTTCCATTTAGACTTCTTAATTTCTTAATCAGAACTAAGGATTAGATCCTTAAAGTATGATAATGAAATTGAAGGATCTTCATAGATCTATTCTTAGATCATAGAAGTATTAAAATTGCAATACATAACTCTTGGAGAGTTAATGGCTATTCTCAATGAGACAAATCCAAAGTTTGCAATATGGCAAGAAGCGCAAGGCGCACCTTACTTCGATATTCTAGTCAGCCGAGGCTAGGCCAAAGGCTTTTGGAGTGTTGAAAAAGGCAAAGGCAAAATCATTATAATCTTCTAGGAAGATAAATGACATATCCCAAAATGTCTGCCTAAATTGTGGCAAAAGGGATCGCGGAAGCGTGACTGCCGTTTGAACAAAGTAGACATGAAGGAATTGAAGACGGGGCAAGGCTTTGAATTCAAATATGTTTGTCATAAATATGTTCACTACTAGTATTAGAATTGGATTTTAGATACTTAGTGTGATACATAAATATGCATTGATGTACAGAATCTGCTATGAGCAGGATACTGACTTCAATAGAGATTAATCTGCGAATTGGAAACGGGACGAAAGTCGCTGTTTCAACCGTAGATACCTAAATTTAGGAACTACCCTTCGGGTGTGTACTTAAATTTAGAAACTGTTATAATGTAACTAGTTTGACTAGAAACATTATCTCTATATCAGTGTTCAATCCGTTGCGGATGTACCTTTATATTCTAGAACACTAAAGTATTTTATTTTATAAAGATGATATTGAGATAGACACATTAGATGTGAATAACATAATTTATATTTTGAATATAAAATATCTCAAACATATAATATGACAAACACATAGCTCAAATTGATTTGATCAGAAGAAACTTAATTGTGGCATTGTTGTCTGGGACACAATTAAACAAGACTCGTATATCCGCACTTTTGAAGAGTGGGTACTGGGACTGATTTGATTCCATTCAAATAAAGTCTACGAATCTAGTTTATTGGGCAAAGTGCCTAAAACACCTTTACTTGGTAAAAGTGCAAGTGCCACCGATCTGTAAGCCCTAGTTCATAGTGAAGCAAGTGGGCCCATGTCTAGCTAGGCTAGAGGTGGATATGAATATTTCGTGACCTTTACGAATGTGGCATCACGTTATGGTTATGTGTTTCTTTTGAAACACAAATCGGAAACTTTTAAAGTTTCGACACGAAATAGACAAACAGATCGGCTAAAGTATTATACCGTCACGGTAAGACCGTAATGGAAAATACTTAAGCAATAAGTTTCTCAATACTTGAAAGAGTATAGTATTCTTTCAATGAGGACTCCTCCCGGAACACGTCAATTGACGATATATCCGAACTGGATAAACCGAATTTTGTTGGACATGATAAGGTTAATCATGAGTCGCTCTGAGCTACCATTTCCTTCAACGGATAAGCATTAACAGTGCAAAACTTATTTTGAATAAGGTTCCATAAAAATCTGTTTGACATACTTCATATTAGATATGAACAGGAAAGAAATCGGGTTTCTCATTCCTGTAGATTTGGGAATGCTAGGCATATGTTTGGATGATACCAAACTAAAACCCAAATTGGATAAATGCCAATTGTAGGTTATCCTAGGGAAACCAAAGTATAGTAATTATACATCTCACCAGAAAACAATTTAATTGTTGCTCACCATGCAGTTTTCCTAAGAGGAATATCTATATGCAGTGGTAAGTGGGAGGAAAGTAAAACTCGATGAAAATCGGAATAATACTATTCCAGGCACCGATTCCTTAAATGGAACACAAATAGTTCATCAAGGATGAAACTGTACCAGTAATCTTCGAATATACAAGAACCGCGTAAGTCGGAGAGAGTCAGAAAATAACATGGGGTATGAGTTTCTGATCTCACCTCATAAAGATGACAATCTTTTGAGGAACACCAACTGACTACGTATGAGGAAGTGATACAAGGTATCGACTCCCTATTATGGCAAAATGCTATAACATCCGAAATGGATTCCATGTATATCAACTATGTTTGGATACTAGTTGATGTACCGTAAGGTATTGTGCCAATTGGTACTATATAAGTCTTCAAGGAAGACATACATGGATGGCAACATACCAACGTGTAAAGCTAGGCTTTTAGCGGAAAGGTATCTTTATCAATATTGTGTCGATTACAACGAAACCTTTTACATGTTGCCACATTAATCCATTTGGATAATGCTTGCTAAAGCTGCATGTTTCATTTATGAAATATGACAGCTGAATGCCAAAACCGTTTTCCTTAAAAGGAAACCTTTTGGAGGATGTTTACAAACATCATGTCGGTTTTGTCGTACCAAATTAGCAAACAAGGTTTGCAGGTTATTCGATCCATGTTTGGATTGAAGCAAGCATTAGGTTCTTGGAATTATCGTTTCGATGTAATCATAATAGTTTATGATTTAATTCAAAACGTAAATGATTCTTGTGTATATAAGGAGGTTAGTGGGAGCGCACTGACAATAAATGTCCTATAAATAATGATAATATATGTCATTTCTTGGAAATGATATTCCCATAAAATAATCGGTGAAAGCTTGGCTTTCGAGAAAATTCTCCATAGAATTCTTGGGAGAAACAACCTTTATTCTAGGAATAAAGATCTTCTGGGAAAGATTTAAAGTTGTTAACACTTTCCGAGAACTCGTACATTGAAAAATGTACTTGACCTGGTGTCACATACGCTTTGAGCATATGGAGTCACAATCAGGACAATCCAAGTGATAGTCACTGGATTGATGTTAAGAACATCATTCAGTATCTTAGAGAACTAAGGATGTTGTCTTAAACTATGGAGAAGGAAAACTTGAAGTGACTGGGATCACTGCTGCAAGTTTCCTAAACCGATAAAAACGACCATAAGTTGATCAATGGTACTATACAGTTTGAATAACGGAATAGTGAGCTGGAAATCTTCCAAGCAAGATACTGTTACCAAATAAACAACAAATGCGGGTTATTGCTGCAGCTGAGGCAGCAATAGAAGCCATTTGGATCGATAATAAATCTAATTAGATTAGATATAGTTCTGTTAGCAGCTGAGCTAGGCTACATCACAGGCTAAAGAATTAACGGTCTCATCAACGATCCAGATACATACTTCGACTAATCATCTGATTCGTTCGGATCATACATCGTGGCGATGTGATGATCGAATAAATCGCATCAGATGATAATAAAGCAAATCCGCTGACGAAAGCCTTTTCTCAGCAGTTTGAGTGAACCGTACATAGTTCGGGTGTAAGACACTTGAGTGACTGGCTATAGGCCAAGTGGGAGATTGTTGGATAATTATGACCCATAGCGTCACTATTTGTACAAATCATGGTGTTGTTGTACAAATTAACTATGTGACAAAGGAGATTGCTCTCTTATCATTTGTGATTATATCACCAAGATATATAAATGATAGGAGGTCCTTATGATTTGTTCCTGGATTGATATGATATGAGACAGTATCAATCCACGAAGGATAAATCATTAAATATCCATAGTCAGAGTATTATCGAGATTGGACATCGATAATGCGTAAAAGACTAGTATTACACTTGTGCGCGTTGTAAGGGCATAACGACAAAGTTCTCATATATTTGGGTATAGGATACTCATGCAAGTGTAATAGGAGGTTGTGTTTACCGATGGTACGGGAAACAGCTTCGCTCTGGATAGACCCCTTCCGAATTCCATTGGTAGTATGACTATGTGTCTATAGAAGTCCGAAATCAGGGTAGGTGTATTTGGTCTTAACCTGAGACTTGCACCGCTAATACTTGCGACAATCAATATGCTTTGGTTTTGGTCGTCCAGGGCTTTAACAGGTTCTGTGTACGCCTCTGCTGGGTATATTGAGAATCGTAGTGTGTTGGGTGTGATGTCAAGATGGAAGTATCACTCCAGTCATAGTGGAAATGATGATCACGTAGGATACGGAACTGGTTCTTGTATGTACTGCAGTCATCGGGATAAAATGACTAGGTATGCAATACTACGTATACTATGCCTGATATAGATCACTTATTCATGTAAGGATATTTCTGGAGAATTGGGTAGGCATGGCGTTTTGCAAGAAGCCAACCTTGTCTTGTAAATCGGTAAAAATATAGTACTAGGTACTTACGTGTTCGGATAGTCCGACGACCGAATTTACTGCCAACATATCCGGGGATCTCACGGGTCGCTTCCTGAAGATTCATTGATGACGTATGACTCGCACTTTAATTAATCTGAGATTAATTAGATGAGAGAGAAAATTAATCTCGGATTAATTACGGAGATATTTTATCTGTGATAAAATATCAATAAAAGAGAGATAACGATTAATTTGGAATTAATCGATAAAATAATATATTCGATATATTCTACGAAATTGGATTTCGATGCGGAATTGAAATTAGATTTTAATTCGGGCGAACGAGTTAATTTATAATTAATTCGTTGGCTACGTGAATAGTAATTTTGCTAAGCAAGATTATTTAATTAAATTTGATTTAATTTCATCGCAATGGAAAATTTGTTAATTTGGAATTAGCAAACCCGAGCCCGGGAATGTTTGCGAGCGCATTCACATTTCGAATTCGAGTGCGGCACGCAATTCACATCAAGCGTCAAATCACTAGTCACATCAAGCGTCAAATCATTAGTCACTTTGAGTGATGTGACAACTTGTCACTTGATTGATTGAGTGATGTGAATAGTTGATGGAAGTGGTTAGCAAAGCATTTATGGTTTGACTTTTTGGAAAAGGAAAATGGTAAATGAATTTTTGAAATTGAAAAGTGTATTATATACACATTTTAGTAACCAACACACACAACTCTCTCTTCTCTTTCTTCCTCTCCCATTCACGCCCTCTTGGAGTTCTACAGTCCCGAGGAACGAATCAAGCATAAAACATAAGTGCGAATACAACGAAGAAGTTGCGGAAAACTTA